>VXBX01005700.1:700218-714744 GCA_013400415.1 Scytalopus superciliaris
TACTGGAACAACTGATGGGGAAGCTGCAGCTGCATTAACACTTCTGCTTGGCAGTAGCTTCTGTACAATCCTATCATACTAGTACAGACATTATACTCTTAGAACTATCTAAATGAAGGCCAGTGCTTTGGAAACGGACAGCTGCAAGACAGTACACAAAGAGAAAGCTTCAGGTACCTCTATTGTTCCGGCACATTCGAATGTCGAACTCTCACATTTTACTTTACCTTGTCTATGATATCCATGCCAATAATAGTAGATTAAAGCACTCTTTTTCCTGATGTTCTACTTTAAACAGAGTAATATTAGTCTTTTAATCTCTTCTCACATGGAAATCTAATCATTCCTTAGCTGTTAAACTGCAATGGCTCTGATGATACTGCCATTGGTTTTTTAACCTTTTTTTTTAAACCTTTTGTTGTTGTTAATAAACAAGGTGATCAAAACAGAATATGGAAGCCCAGCATATTCAAATTGAATCTGCACTGGGCAGAGTTGGTGCTGAGGCCTCAGTGCCCAACCACACCCATCAGGTATTTTACTCAAGAGGAGCTGTAGCCTGACCTCCTAGTTACACTCCTGAGCACATTTCAGCCTCAGACACCAAATGTAGCATTTTCAAGTGGGGAGGTATTCAGGGGCACTCCTGATCCAAAGGGAAACTCAGATGAGGAGAATACATTTTGGAGAAAGCTTGCAAACACAGTACTGCAGATTTTTATTGTCATTGTCAGCAAAATCCCTTCTTTCCTAGGTCACTTTGATATAGCCAGCCTCAAAGTGTGGCAAAATTGGAATCTCTTCCTCTGTTTCCGGACTAGCATTTCCCTTTGAGATGACTCTCTTCCCTCTGCAATTCTGTGTGCCTTATTTTTTTAAAAAAAGTATTCCTTTCCCAAGTAGGTGGTATTTCCTTATTTGTCTGTGCTCAGCTGCAAACAATGCAGCGTGCAAACTCCCCAGACTCTTCCTCCCCCTGGACTGCCCTGGCACACAAACTGTTTTCACGCTGCACACCAGCTGGGGCCAGGGCTTTCCCACAGCTTCACCAGTTTGGAGCCTGCATTAGATACAGTTGGAAGTGTAAAAAGAAGTAAAAAGCAAGTCTACCCATAGGCAAGCTGCAGGGTTGGCAAATCTCAAACTTCAGTCAAAAGTGCTGGAACGTATGATGCTCTGCCTGAAGCCTTTGCTTCTGTAGGCTTGGAGAGACTGGGGAATTGGCTTTCATCTGCAAGGCAGGGAAAAAAAAGCCTAAAATTATGGAACAAAGCCTAAAAATATGACACCGCAACACCCTGGCAGCTCCAAACTGGAAATGTGGTGCCTCCAAAGTTTTTTTCTTATTCTCATGACTTGAGGATTTCTTTTAACATTTAAGGCTGGCCATCTGCAAAATGCTGAGCAACCGGAGCAGTTAACCTTGAAAAGTGCTTTCTCTTTCCTTGCACCATTGTTCTCAAAACACCAGGGCTGCTTGGGCAGGCACTGCGGATGGGATGAGATGGGATGAGATGGGATGGGATGGGATGTGGGGCCTCTTCCCCAGTGAGATCCCACCTTGCCAGTGAAGTGACCAGAGTGAGTCAAGGGGCTTGTCCTCCCCATCCCAATTCTTGCTCACGGGCAGCATCAGGCAATGAGGGCTGGCTCCTTCCCTGTCTTGGAGGTAGGAATGGGGAGACGTCTGTGACAGACACCCTGTCCCAACCACTGTTTAAGGTCATCCTGGCACAGCGAGTCTGGGCTCACGGCACAGGGTGGAGGGCCCACACCTGGGCTGCACCAAAACAGGTGTGACCAGCAGGTTGAAGGAGGTGATTCTGCCCCTCTACTGTGCCGTGGTGAGACCCCACCTAGATAATTGTACCCAGCTTTGGGGTCCCCAACACAGGGAGGACATTGCCTGTTGCAGCTAGTCCAGAAGAGGCCACCAAGTTGATCAGACGAGGAAAGGCTGAAAGCTTTGGGATTGTTCAACCAGGAAAAGAGAATGCTTTGGGGATGATGTAATTGCAGCCTTCCAGTACCTGAAAGGAATTTACAAGAAAGATGGGGCAGAATTATTTACAGAATCAGGTAGCGACAGGACAATGGGAAACAGGTTCAAATTGAAACAGGGTAGGTTTAGGTGAGATATTAGGACAAAGTTCATTTCTGTGAGTGCAATGGGGCACTGGCACAGGTTCTCCAGAGGAGCTGTGGATAGCCTGTCCCTGCAAGTGTTCAAGGCCAGTTTGAGTGGGGCTCTGAGCAAACTGGTTTAGATGAAGATGTGCCACGGCAGGGGGGTAGGAACGAGATGAACTTCAAGGTCTCCTTCAACGCCAATCATTCTGTGATTCTGCGATTCCACCACCTCTCGCCAGGCCAGGGCACCACCGGGCGACTCCCGGCGGCCACGTCGGAGGGAAAGGGGCGGGAGGAGGCCCTCGGGGGCACCGCCTGGTCCGAACCACCTGCACCAACGAGATCGCCTCCGCCGGGAGCCAAGACGGTCCCGGTGGGGAGAGGAGGAGGAGGAGGAGTCTCCGGCGGGGCTTGGGAACCGCTCGGAGAATATCACCGTCCCACTCCTCCTCTCCCCTCCTCCCTCCTTCTCCTCTCCCCTCCTCCCCCTCGGCCGGGAAGAGCCGCCGCCGCCGTCCGGAGCATGGGGAGCTGCTGGCTGCGACTCGCCGCGCTGCTCGCCCTGGGCATCCCGGCCAGCCTGGAGTACCAGGGTAGGGAAGGGCAGGGGAGGGGAGGGGAGGAAGGGGCGGCGGGGCCGGGAGCCCCCCGGGGGCTCAGGGAGCAGAGCCGTCTGCCCCGGTGGGGCGGAGGGAGCGCCGCGGTGTCCCCGGCAGCCCGAGGGGCCGGGGAGCCCTCGCTGCTCGCCCCTTCCCCTCCCGGAGCGCTTTGTCTCGCCCTCGGCTCGTCCTGCGACCGCCACATCCTCGATTTAGAGTCCCGGGTTGTTGGGAGCGATTAAAACTTCCATCCGTGTCGGGTTTAAACACGCGGGGTGCGGGTTGGTGGCATCACATCTGCGCCTCCGTGCCGCCGCCTCGGCACACTCAGGGAGGGGCTGAGAGAAGAGAAGACACTCGCTCAAAGCTGCTGAAGTAGCACAGAGGCTCTGTATTGTCCTTTATTGTAAAGCCAGGGTGAATATATGTTCGATGGGCCAGCCCTGCCTCCGGGACCTTGGCACTCAGCAGCCCTTCACCAGTTCTTGGTACCCGTGTGAGACTGTGCATGCAGAAAGCTATTCTCAGTTTTCAGGATGAAAAATGAACGGGTGAATCTGACTGGGTTCTTAGGCATCTAGTAATTAAAAACAAATGTCTGCTGGTGCATATACTTTTAACTGTTTTGTTCCCTTTAGCAAAATTTGAATGAGCTCATCAGTCCATTTCTATGCTAAAGGAAATGGGTATTGCAGGTCTACCTGTTTTAGAGCAGCTGCATCTTGTCAGATTAAACACTTCTAATTTGGCAGACGTTGCAAGCAAAGTCAATGTAAACTGCCATGCTGTGGTGGTTTAACAGGTGTAGTCAATGAGAATTTGTGGTCAGGACAGAACCTTCAAAGTAAGTGTGTGTTGCTTCAAAGGGAGGTGCATTAGTGTGGGTTGAAAGAGAAGAGAGGAAGTAAACAGGTGAGAAAGGTGTAGAAGGCAAATCACAGCTGTGTGTGCAGAGAACCTCTGTGAGTTGGAAATGCCCATTTCTGCTATCCTGGAGCTATCCCTACTTAAAACACAGTTCTGCCCATGGAGGAGCATAAAATGGCATAATGGTGGTATTTGTGAGTTGAAGTCAGCTTTGCTTATTTTTGTTGGCATGCTTTCAAGTGGCTTCTTTCCAACCCAAAAGATGTTGAAACACACGTTTTTATCTTTTCTTTATAAAACACGAAGGTATTGGACACGTCAGTTGCTAAATCAACAAAGACAACAGAAGTTTCTGTCCTGGCATTTCTCTCAGGACCCCTATACTGCCAAACTCTATTTTCTCAGGAAGATGAATGAATGCTTTACTCTGTGGTTCATGTGGATGTTACTCTTCAATTAGTTTACAGACGATGCTAATATCCTGTCCTTTTTTTTCCCTAAAAGGCCAAATGTAACCTCTCCAATCTAAAAAGAATTAGTTTTTGCATGTAATCTTCAAGTTGGCTGCACAAAAGCCTGTTTGTTTCAGCCTTCACTCATTTGAAAGTCCAATTTTCCCCTTATGATTGGTGTCAAAGTCTCCAAAGAACTTAAATCATCATCAGCTGTAATTTTAAACCCTAATATACAGTTAATGTTTCATGTCTTATTTCTTTTGTTTGTTTTTAATAGAGAAAATGTGATATTCTTTCAGATCTTTATTCTCAACATGAAATCTAATGAAACTGTAAATTGATATTTTCTTAAATGGTACTGTGTTGTTATATACACATTAGGTACAGAATGTCATTAACTAAACTGAAATGGACTTCTTTAAAAAAAAAAAATCTCTACAGGATGTGTGTGTTTTTGGCCCTCTTGATTACATATACAGAATCTAACTGAACTGTTACCAATGTGATGACACTTGCCTACTTTGTAGACAAAGCCAAACAATCTGTTTTGGATTAATACACAATGCTTATATTCAATAGTAGATTGTTCTCTAAACATCAGGAATAGTCCAATCAGCTCTTGAATTCAGAATTTGGTAACACTGAAGTTTTTGGCATGGAACATTCCTGCTTCACTACCCAAAGATTGTGTTGATACCACACTAAATAGAAGTAATTTCTATGCCCTCAGAGTTCTGTTTTCAGTATTTGATGGCCAGCAGTAAAAATCAAGCCAGTATTCTGCCTGTGACAATGTAACTGAATGAACTATCTCCTTGGCATAAGGAAGGCAACTGAGAAATATCCAAATAATTAAAACTTTTGAAAGGATGCCTGTGGTGTTTTCATGTTGCTCCATTCAAAGCTAATGATGAACTGACAAAACCTCTCTGGCAGCAGCGCTCAGAACAGCCTGTTTTCTCTTCAAGAACATTTCAGAAATACACCTTTTGGAAGCTAAAACAAACTTAAAACTGTTTTCTTAAGGACTAGAGAGGGAGATATGATCTTTGAGCTCTTCAGTGACTTTTTCTCACCAGATTCTTCTTGTCTTCCCCACAGCTTCCCACAACTCTTTTTTTAAATGCTTTTCTGAGATGTGAAAAACCAGTGTAGATCCTTATTCTGCTGGGCTTGAGTAGAGTGCTACTGACCATCCAGCAGTATCTGGAAGGGGCCATTTATATATATGTACACATATCTTTATATATATCTATATATATATATCTCCATGTATATATATGGAGATCACTTGTTCAGTATTTTGGGTACATGGAGATAAAATCAAGTGGCACTGTACCATGTAAGCCTGTTGTACTCATATCTTTATGCTTTTAATAGACAGCTTAGAGGAAAAGCTAATCTATGATAAAATTAGTGGGAACTGTGCATTAGAACAAGGTATTGGTGTGAAGGGGCCATGAACTTCATGAGAGATGCCATTAAAATCACTTCAGGAATGTGTAATAATATGGAACTATTTTCAAAAGTTGTATGAGATTTAATTCAATGAAAGCAATATATATGTGTAGTATGCTTGTAACTTATGTATGTATATGAATTAAATGGAAGTCTGAGTGTGGAAAGTGTAGCTCTTATTCAAGTTGCAATGTAGAGCAAGGGGTGCATCTGTGTGTGAGACTTAGGGTGCATCATCCATTCAGAGTGGCAGTCCTTGCCCAACAGAGTTTATGCTATAAATAAACAAAGGATAGGGGGGACAAAACTGAAGGAAGAAAGTCTTTAAGATTACTAAAGGGCTTTAATAAATTTGGCATCACAATAATTTGATTCCTACTTGTAGCTCCTATCCATCAGACCAAGCTGCAGAGTGGTAAGGAAACAGTCTCCAGGCCCCTGGGGAGCTGGTCCTCTGCTCTGCCAAGGGTGGGGCCTGTTGTGTCAGCTGAGAGCTCTTTTGCTGTGTTTTTCTTTTAAATACAGCCTGTTGACTGGCTATCCTATTAATCCTAGGTGATAATTTGTGTGGAAGTGTGTCCGGGATCTACTTGTGTGCTTAGATCTGTATGCGCTGATCCCCTGGAGCTGCGGGTGCTGCGTGCGAGCCCGTGGTGGGCACAGACCTGGGATGTGCTTTGTGCTGGCCAAGCACAGAACAGAAAGGCAGTGGCTGCCCTGGCATCAGTGGCAGTCCAAGTACAGGACAAAAACTATCACGTGAATACTCTAGTGAAAGGTGTCCCTGCCCATTACATGGGGGTTCGAATTAGATGATCTTTAAGGTCCCTTCCAAACCAGGCCATTCTATGATTCCTTGATCCTATGAATGCAAGCAGATAAGTGTGTTCTAAGGCACAACTTCGTGCAGAGTTTTGCTTTGGGTGGGCTGACTCTCTTTAGACAGAGTCTAAACTATCTAGGTAGCCAGATAGTTGCATATGAATAAGACTTCCAGTAGCAGAGAAGCCTAAGAGAAATTAAATTCTCAGATGACCTCAAATGCAACTGATATATCATATTTATATAAATAAACAATGTTAACTCATCTTCTGATGCTGCTTTTGTATATTTTTGTGTGAAGTGGACCATTTTCATGAGCTGTAGTAATTCCCTACTGAAAACTCCTTGCGGCTTTTTAAGCATTATCAAAGCACTACATTACTTTCAGAGTGGTCCTTAAGTAATCAGGTTATTGCATCCTCTGTGCCTGCTCACTCTTCAGCAGCACCTGGGGGCTGAAGATTTCGGTGCAACTGAAATCTCCAGGGTGATATTACATAAACAAGGAGTGAAATTTAGAAAATTTTCTGAGAGGTGCTTTTGATGAGCTGTTGAACTCTTCTTTCTCTCACAATGAAATACAACTTGACAGAAAACAGACAAGCTAAGTGCATATAGTGGCTTGGGTAGGTAAGTCTAGGTGAGCATTGCAGATAGTACAGGAGGTACAATAGAACCATCAATGGCGATTATTCTTCATGACTGTGAGCTGCTGTACCACTTATATTCTTGGTCCAGTGTGGTAGTAAATGCTAGCAGGCATGGCATGGGCTTCCCGAACATCTGTAGGGCAAAAACAGGGTGTTTGTAAAAGCTTGCAGTTGAGATTACCATCAGTACAGGTGAGGCTCCTGTCTGTGATAAGTATGAATAAGCTTATAATTTGAATTATCAAAAGCATTGATTCTAAGCGTAATTTGTTGATGTTGATGTGTGTTTTATTTTTGTGTTCTTGTCTCTCTGACAGCTGAAAATGAACATTACCAAAATATGTTTTTATTCTCTCACTGTAGAGTTACAAATAGAATGGGCACCAATTGGTCAAATTTGTGGCTGATGAAGGTGCAGGGAACAAGATCTGGCATGTTATTGTGTCAGCATTGAGCTGAATAAGCTACTGGTTTGAAAATTCAGTCTCCTTACATGTATGATACATGGCCTTAGGCAAGTTGATTAGATTCAAATGCTCTTTCTTGCTTTTCCCCACTGGAGATGCCTCTGTAAAAGCCAACCACCTAGCTATTGCTCTGTACTGATTTACAGGAAGAATAGAGTTTGGAGATGGGCATGCACTTCAGCCCACACCATCAGATGTCTGGAAAGAGTGTTGATAAACCATAAGTGACTGCAGGTGTGAGGAGCAACACGTGCATGAGTGTGTTGTGTAAAGACACAAACGATGAATTGTGTGTGAAAAAATACTATGTGTAAAACTGTACTTAAATTTTTAGATATTAATGCAATAATCTTGTCTCTTGAGCCCTGTACGGGTGCCATACAGGAGATTAGGTAGAGTAGGGGTCTCAGAGGTATCTTTGTTGGGACAAACTGTTTCCAAGGGACAGGTCCCCAGCCCACCATTGTGATTGTTTGGCGGGGAAAGCAATGAAGAGGCAAAAACCCACACTCATATCTCTCCCTATCAGCGTGCCATCACACTACCTTTTTTTTTTTTCTTTCCTTTTCTTTGTCTGAAGAGCACATCGGCAATCTAATAATTCATGAAATTCTAGTACATAGTGCACTGTAATACATACAGGCTGTAATTTAATATTGTCAATCCTTGTTTCATGGTGCCTCTGCGAAAATTCTGAAATGTGGGTTTTTTTTTTCCATAAGTGAGGTAGCAAATTACATGTTCCTCTAAATACTTGACTAATTTTTCTTCTTCTGAAATGGCTGTGTTTTGGTTTGTTTGGTTTGTTTTGGGGTCTTTGTGGTTTGTTTGTTTGTTTGGTTTTTTTTCTTTTAATTGCTCTGCCAAGTTGTATGTTAAAAATCACTGTATGTGTATTTCATCCATTTCACAAGGCTTTGACTTACATTTTTTTAACATTGTAAATGAACATCTCAGCATATAGGACGTGTCTGGCTGACTGGCACTTCTCTGCCACTGTTTTGATTGATTGTATTTAAAGGGTACTGTCAAGGTTGTTCAAACTGAAAATTTATGCTGCAGTACCTTGAAAGTGGCTCTAAATTACAGGTCTTAACTTTAACTATTTTGATCTTTCCTGTAACTTGAAATAGCAACTTAAGAGCTCTGCCAGCATTTGAAACCACTTTGACTTGTCATTTGGCATATCCTCACATGAAGAGAGAAAGGATTTTTGTATTTCTTGAGAGACTTATGGAAATAAATCACGTTTCCCCAAGTTAATACATAGTGCATGTTTGGCTTTGCCAATATTTTCTTTTGATTTGCCTGAACAATCTTGATGTGATTTTGTTGTGCTTGAGGAGATAAATGGTGTCTTTGCCATGCACATAATGCACAGAAATGTGGATGGGGTAGTTACAGGGAGAGTAAAGCTCTGTCAAATGCAGCAGGACGATGATAAGAAATCCTTCCCCCACCCACCATTACCTCTAACCAGTGTTTCTTGGCAGCTGCAGGGATTTTCACTGGGAGAAATGTCTAAGTTACAACTCCTTCTTCATTTCTCTGAAGATGGAAGTAGAATGCATTTAGCATGGGAGCACATCGAGAGCCCACTACCAGCTTGCAAAAGTGAGTCTGTCAAAATACTTTGGTGCTGGACTGTTGTTAAAATGAAATTTTCTGCTGAAAGGCTTATTGGGGGAGAAAGTGTTGCTTGTGGGTCTTTGCTTGTTTCTTAAACAGAAGTTACTGGGCTGGCTGTGCTGTGGCTCCCTGGTTTGCTTGGCTGGCCCTCATCACCAGCTGCTGATTTTATTTTTCGGGGTGTTTTTCTGCTTTCATCTCCAGCACTTCGCAGGGGCCACCTTGCAAAAGCAGCTACTTTGTGTTCCTTCATACCCTTCCAAACAGTATCTCTTACTTCAGTTACTTTTTGGGAGTTGTGCATTCCCTTCAGGAAACATTAAGCAACTGTGGCTTGTTACCAATCCAGGTGGACTCCTCATTCTCCTCAGGATTTTCCTGGACTTCCTCCTACCTGTCCCTGCTTCCTGACTCTTGGTGTGCATGATCTTGGTCAGGACCCCTTGCCTCAGACCCTGTTCAAGTGCTTGCATGGCAAGGCCCAGGTCCAGACCCTGGCCAGGGCTCCCAAGCATGTCTGCAGTGCAGGAGAGGTGTCCAAAACACCCTTCTCCTTATTTATTGCTGTTTTGTGTTGCTGGAACTGTCCCCTCTTCTCTCACCTGGGTGGCAGTATTCAGCTCTTTGCTGCTTTCCTGCTTGTGTATTTTAACTTTGGGTTTTGAGGGGGGCTGCCCAGCTTTCTTGCCTCACCCTGTGTGAGCATCCCTGGCTCCCTGGATGTGAGTAATGTGCTGGATTCACATGGGATCTCACAGCAGGTTTTGCTCCAAGCCTCTGGGGAGAGGGAAGCCTGACGTGACTGACATGCATTTTTCTAGGATGTTTGCCTGTGTCCTCTTGTGCTGTTTAATGTGAAATAAGCACTGAGGGTGGGACTCATTTTGTTGCTCTGGCTGATGCTGTCTCCTTCAGCTGGCCTTCTACATATTGCTACTGCCCTGCTTTTGGCTGTTGAATGTTGGCTCAGTGGTTGGGAAGAGCTGCCATCCCCTCCCAGCAGCGTGCAGGGCAAATTACAGGCTGGGAGGGGAAAACACCTCCAGCCATGCCAGAGCACTGAGCTGCTGTCAGCGTGTGCAGCTCAAGCTGGGGGCAGCTGGTCGTTTTTGGCAAAGTTTTTTGCCATTTAAGCAGATAGAGCTTGTATAATTTCATGCTTTTTGCTCGCTCGATGAAAATGTGTCTTCAGCTGAGGACAGATGATATCAGTGGGGTTCAGGTTAGCTGCTCTGAGAGACCAAGTTTTGCTGCCTGATGCATAGACCCAAAAATAAAGGAGGATGCTTAAATTATGCATATTCTGGGTTGTTTTTGTGAGATACTAAGAGGTAATTATAAGCCATTTTCGAGGGCAGAAAAAAAACCACCACAGCCTAAACATGCAGGATGCATACCATAAAGATTCTTGATTGCATTTGTCTGAAAATGGTGAGGAAATATTTCCATATGTGTATATATGTCTTTGATTTGTATAGCCTATGATTTGTGACATGCAGCTGTGTCCTTCAGGGAGACATAGAAGAAATTTCTGCAGCTTTGCTGTAAAATACATAATATTAGATTTTATGTTACTGCTATCATTTGCTCCCATTCTCACAGTGGATAAAAAAATATGCATGTGTGAGAGTACTGCACATATGCAGTTTGGATGATTTAAAAGTTTTATAAGTTAATCTTGTTTGGAAGATTCTGAAATTACTGTGGTGTTGGTATAAAAGGAAACTCTTTCTAGTTGTGTTAAATATAAAATTTATCACAACTCTGAATAGGAAGTTTTTCTTACAATTTGAAGAGTGTGACTAAAGAAATCCAGTTTTTTTTTTTTCTTCCCTACTTCTCACCCTCTTCTTGTTCTTTTCAGGAAATGCCATAGTTATTTAGGTGCTGGATTTAAATGTGCTCTGCATACATACACTAAAAATAGCATTGCAATTTAAAAAGGAGCCCAGTATTCAGGATTCTCCATCCATGCACTGTCAGGCTGCATGGTCTACCCAAAGACTACACCTAACCAGTGTTGGCTGCCAGCATGAGTCACTCTGCAGTCTTTCTCCTTTGAGGCTGTACCAGGAGAGTTTTAAGCTGGTGGGGTCTGTGGTCCATCCTGGTGTCCCTCAGAGGTCTTTTATCAGGCTTCCTGATACTGGTTGGCCAGATGGGGGAGATGCTGCTGCCAGCTCTTGCCTCAGTTATGAGCTTATGCCAGTTACAGTTTCCTTTAGAGTTATCAACTTTAGGGCAACATATTTGAATTTACTTATTTGATTTGAATCTGCCTGTCTTGAATCCATCCATTGTGGCTTTCTAGTTATACTGTGTGACTCACAGGTAAAACAGGCCAAAATTAACCTGCCTCTATTCAGCTACTCTTGAAGATTAAAAACATGTTGGCTTGCAGACATTCCCTGTTCTAAACTGATCGAGGCAGATACCAGAAACAGTACACCTGGTGCTGTTACAGTCTTAGTGAAATGTGTAAATAAGAAAACCAACACATTGAATAATAAAAAAGTCTTTTTCATGTTTACTTTTCTTGGAAAGGAATGTATGTGAGTGCCCTGTGCTAAAAGTGGGAACCTTTCTTATTACTGTAGTAAGAAAAAAAGGGATGATTTGCTGAAGGTGTAGGTAGTTTGCTTCAGCTTTATATCACTGATTTATTTTTGTTTAAGGCAGCTCGTTGGCTTATGTCTGCATCCCCTTTGTAATATGGTGTGTCTGGAGACCTTCGATTGGAAACACTCATTTATGAATCAACTACAATTATTGCCATTAAAGGTTTATCACACTGGGTAAAACCCTGTGTGTTTAGTTGTGGAAATGCTACAGGTTACTTTTGGATGTCTTTGAGGCTGAAAAGGGGTGAATTGGAACTGGTTGTGGTTCTGGGCACACCTGTGTGCTCTTCTGGCTAGTCTTTCCACTGCTCTCCTTACTGCTTCAGTTACAGCCTCTGGACATGCAGGTGTCAGGAATCACATTTTGAGTTTTGATTTGGTACTTGACATTTATCATAATGAGATAGGAAGTGCATGTCTGGGAGCAACAGGAGATAACTGGAAACTTGTTTTGACTCTGAGTTTAAGGAAATTTCTGGTTAAATACATGAAATCCTGGGTAGTTCTGTAGTAAGGAGAGGTAACTTTTATATAAACACCAGCAATGCTTTTAGTGTATCTGTCACTGATACCTTTTTGTCATCTTCGCCAGCACTAGAAGCTTGAAGTGGTAACTGACAGCTTGTCATCTTTTTGGAAAACAGGAATACCTGAACTGTGTTTTGGCTCTGTTTTTAAGGCACGTGTTTCTGATTGGGATTCTGTACCTCTCTCCAGCTGGATGTCAAAACCAAGAATATTAAACTGTATTTTTAGGTGCATCCCAGTCATTTCAGACCCTTTAGATGCCAGTAAAGCACAGGACATGCACTGCAGACCTCTAAGTTCTTTTGCTTTATTTTTATCCAGAATCATTCTTTTTCAATATTTTTGTCTGCCAGTTTGTAGGAAAATCTTCTAACGTGTGGTATACTTACAAAATCACTTAGACATTTTAGCTATAACATACACTAAAAACTATGTATATATATTGTGTTCAGTAAAAGACAACTTTTAACTCACCAGAAAGATAATATTTATTTATAGCTCATTTCCCTATTGGAAAAGTAAACCACTTTGCCAAAACAGATCAGTGCAAAGAAGTTGAAAGTAAGTTCTCCATCTGAGTTATAAAATATTTTCCTATTTATAAACCCCTCAGAAGGAGAATGGGGTTTGATTTATTTGCAATAGGTGAATGTTGTCTCTAAAGCACAATCCTGGTCATTCTTTACTCTCGTGCCATTAACAAAACCTCTTTTTATTGCTAAAGGCCATGAGAAGGTGGGGCAGGGAACAGAAGAAAAATAAGGTTGTAGTAGGTGGCACAAGAGAATAAATTAAAGTATTAATGATGGATTTTGTGGCGTAGACCCTGATGGTTCCCAGGGTTCCAGTTCACAGGAAGCCGGGTTCTCCAGAATATTCTTGGTCTTTCTTGCATGAAGATGCCATGGTGAGTGGGACTGATAAATGGCAACAGAAATGCACAAAGGGAAAACATAAATAAGACCTCACCGCTGCATAGATGAGTTATTACATATTTTGAATAGGCTTCATCTGGTAAGCCTTGTGCACCAGTTCTGTTCAGCAGGGTGCAGTCTCTTGTCTTGCTCACCCTCCTTACAAGTCCTTTTGAGAGCTGACACAGCAGCAGTTCTTTTTAAGCTATCCTGTTAAATGTCTAGTCACCTTTAATTTCCACTTTGGAAAGAGCTGTGAGCAATCCCTGCCATTGCAGTGAGGTACTTTCTGTGTGTGTGTGAGCAGGGGAGGAGGAAGGCTTGGCAGGTCCCATGGTATACAGCAGCTTACAAGTTCATACAGGATTGCATCTCCTTTGGGCATTTAGTTGTCAGCCACCTGCAAAGAGAGTGCTCCAGCCCTGTAACAAGCTCCTGAAAAATTCTGACAGCTGGAGCAAGCTTCACATCAGGCGGCTGGCTGATGGATTGGTCCTGCTAACAGCTCCTTGCCAAGGCAGCAGGTTGTTGAGGGATGGTTGAAACAATCTGTAACATATCTGCTTTTTCCCAGAAAATTATTTCTGTTCTCCACGTGAGGGAGTTGGAACCAGAAAGCTTATTTTCAGGTGTTTCTGGAGGTTGCTCCTGGCCTGCTTTTTCGCTGGCAAATGTTGACTTATCTGAGGCTGCTGTTGAACTGGTGCCTTTGCAAAAGAGACTGTCCACTGTAGAGGGGCAGAGCAGTGAGAGAGTAGTGTCTGGGTAGCTGCCATGTACTGCTTGTCTTCTTATAGGAGTTCCTGCTAAAGCTATCATCCCATTCTCCCTGATGTAACAAGGCCAGTACAGGGTCTGTATAAGCAGGGGGGACTAATGCTGATTGTCTTTAGCACACAAGACACACCACACTGGAACTGACTGTACAGTATGTTTCTATTTTTTCACAGTAAAGAAAGAAAGGAGATCTTTAAATCAGGAAAAGAAATCAACAGAACTCAAAACACATTTGTAGGTAGGCAAGCCTGTGGGTCCTTTGGTTATTATTTGGTCTGTCTGCCATGGAAATCCATGTCAAATCTTTGACCATTTTTAATGACACAGGATCGTATTTGCAAGTGGGAATGTGAGAGCCCTAAATCTAGAAACCTGAGCATTTGATTTTTTGTTTGTGTCTGGGTTGTCCAAATCATTATGCCTTTTTGCAAAACCCATGCAGGTGCCCCATCTGAAGAGGTTATTTTTCTATGAAATGTCATACCTGGTTGAGTTACACAGAAAACCGTATAATTTGTGTTTTTTGGCAATTCTTTAAAAAAAAAAAAAAAAAAAAAAAAAAAAGGGGTTTTAAAATTTCTCTTTTCGAAAAAAAAAATTTCAGGATTA
>VXBX01005700.1:714846-829864 GCA_013400415.1 Scytalopus superciliaris
AAGAGTGGCTTTAAAATTTCTCATTTCGAAACAGAAGATTTCAGGATTAGGTCTGTCCTGGTTCTCTGAGGGCTGGTAGTGGGACAGAGATCTCTCCCAGCAACCCAGAGGCAGTGAGGAGGGCTGGGGCAGGATCAGCAGGGCCCTGATGGGTGAGGGGCTGGCAAGGCTGGAGCTGGTGTGAGCCTTTCACGTAGTGATATGTATCCCACACTTGACTTCCAGCTGGATTTTGGGTAAAATTCCACATTATTTACAGTCTATTAATTCTTAGTAGCAATTTAGGCAATGGTTTCATTTTTCTGTGGGAATTATTACTAGCTTAGTACTTTCGCTGTGGATTTCTTTTTCCCCAGTGTGTTTGACCTTCTCCCTTCTTCCATCCGTATCTCCAGTCTGTATGACAAACTTGCAGGTTGTCAGTCTACTTTTAATGGGAAGCCCTGAAATCTCATGAGTCAGTTTTTCAGACTTTGATGACTCTTTGAGGAGGAAACAATGAGAAATATGATGGCATCCCAATCCTGTCTTTATGAGACAAACAACTGATCTTTGGTGAATGTCTCCAGTGTCTTTGACTAGGGTAATATTTTGATGCTCAGAAGAAATGTAGTGTAACAAGAATACCAACAAATACATAATTCTGTTATTTAAAAATCCCTGTTCTGCTACAAGTTTCTCTTGGTTATTTTCTGAGAGCCTTTAGTTGCCATCTTCAGGATGTTTATGAAACTTGAGCATTTTTTTCAGTACTAAGCTACTTTTGTGGACAACGAAAATTCATAGAACTGACTATTAAAGGATTATATCCTAATTGTGTTAAGGGAAGCCTGACCTGGGTAACTTGAAGCTGTCTGCCAGCTTGCTTGTTGCCGCTGTTATTCCTGCCAGATGTTGCTCATCAATGCCTACATATCAGCCTCCCCTTAAGAAAAGGGACCCAGAGCATGGCCATCCTTGGATAACAGAGCTGCAGCAAATACAGCACAGCCTCGTGTTTCCTTGCTTAGCCCAGCTGCTTCCCAGCACGCTCTGTCCTGATGTCAGGAGGCTGAGGCTGGACCTGCTGCTGCATTTCTAGGAGCTGAAGGAGACAGGGCATTATCCTTCTTCCTGAGGACTCTGGTGCTGGCCTCTTAGTGTCTGCTCTTGGCCTCACAGGATGGGAGGGGTGGGGAGAAGGAATGGGATGGTGCTGGGTAATTGGTGAGGATGTGGTGCAGGTGTGAGAAGGAGAGAGAAAGGCTTATATGGTCACCGTGGCCCTGCATTAGCTGGGAATGGACTTCTTGTTTCTGCTTGCCCAGGTCATTTGCTGCCTGGCTGAGTGGGGTGGAGGCTCTGCTGAAGCAAGGACTGGGTTGCCAAGGGAGGAGAAGCCCACGGTCTTTACTGCAAGGACTAGGAGAAATCATGTCACTATTCTGTCTTCAAGATCATACCTTTTGAAAACCTACAAGTTGGCCATGTACATGTTCCTCATGTCTACAAAAAAGGTTTATTTTAGGGTCCTATTTTAGGTGCTTCAGTCATCTCTGCTATTTCTGTTAGTGGCAGTGGATTTTGATAGCCCTTTTTCCTGTCCTGAAGGAGCAGGGGGTAATTCTGGAAACACGTCTTCAGTGTGTTGGGGTCATTAATTTTGTTCATGTTATTATATAGGTATTGCCAAGTCTCCCTTTGCCTTAAACAAGCAGTTAGGGTTCCAGAGACTAAGAAAATTTAATATTATTTTGGTTTATTTTTATTTACTTTCTAGTTTGGGGAATTTGAAGTCTCTGAGCATTGTCTTTGGCAGTATGTATATATATATATATANATATATATATAATATAAAGAATCACAGAATATCCTGAATTGGAAGGGACCCACAAACATCATCAAAGATCAACTCCTGGCTCTGCACAGGACAGCTCAAGGAATAACACCACATGCCCGAGACTGTTGTCCAAATGCTTCTTGAAGTCTGTCAGGATTGGTGCTGTGACCACATCCCTGGGGAGCCTGTTCAGTGCCCAACCAGCCTCTGGGTGAAGAACCTTTTCCTGATATCCAACCTAAACCTCTCCTCACACAACTTCAGGTCATTCCCTCAGGTCCTGTCACTGTTACCACAGAGAAGAGATCAGTGCCTGCCCCTCCTCATCCCCTCACGAGCAAGTTGTAACCGCAGTGAGGTCTCCCCTCAGTCTCCTTTTCTCCAGGCTGAACACACCAAGTGCCCTCAGCCACTCCTCACACGCTTCTCCTCGAGGCCCTTCACCATCTTTGTAGCCTTCCTTTGGACACGCTCTATTAGTTTCAATCTTTTTGATACTGTGCTGCCCAAAACAGTGTGTATCATTAGTGAAACTGGAGCATCTAAGCCAATATCCTTACAAATGACCTTGGTAACTTCTCTCTCCAATGGAAACTTTTTTACCCTCTTGTTTTTGATGGAAGGAAGAACATCCCTGTGATGGGGATTTGCCACTGACATCAATATTAATGAAAAAAGATTAAGGATTTGGAGGGAGTATCTCAAAAGTTCCTTTAAAATCTAATCAGGATTATTTTATTCTGGCTCCATCAAAAGAACTTATGACTCTACCTTAGGATATGATTAACATTTATTATTTTAAACAAAATGAGCAAGCCAGTTCTCATCAATTGGTTTATACAACTTCTGTGCTTCTGGCTGTGAACTCCATGTTTAATACTGATTGTGTTGAGGCTGTTTTTAATGCTACTTTTTATAAATAAATTAAATTCCTATTTCCTGAGTCTTGACAGCAGTTATTTACTTTTTCCTCCATTTAATTAGTTATTGACTTAAAGGTTCTTCTAAATTTTTATTTTTTTTTTTTTTTGAGTTCCACCTCCTTTTCTGTCATATTTGCTCAGTTTTTGACTTGCTGATTCAGGAGAGAAGTCCTCAAGGGTGTTTGCTGCCATCATAGGGTTTGCAGTTGCTTTGTGTTTCTTGTGAGACTATGTGACACTATTTACTGAAGAGCAAGAGGAGATGACAGTCAGTAGCATCACATTTTTCTGCTCCCCTTCTGTTTTCTAGGAACTCAGAGAGTTTCCTATGGATTACAGGCAGCCCCTGATGTTGTAATTGTTGTTGTAGTGTCTGACATTAAAGCTGAGATTTTTTTTTCCTAGGGAGCCTTTCTTTTAGCCTCCTCATAAACTCTGAAAAATCTTTTTAAAATCACAGAGCTTCAGAAATAACATATGACTCAAGGATAAAAAAGCAGTGTATCTGGTGCTGCGGTATTAAAAGTTAGATACTGAAATGTGCCAGTTTCCAGTGTCAGCATTAAAAAAGGAAAAAGATTTCTTCCATCTGTCACCAATTCAGAATAGATCAGGATTAGTTTTCAGTGTTCTCCTTTTGAAAGTTATCCCAAAGGCCAGTGGAACTTGCCATTAAAGAAACTTTCAGCTTAAAAGTTCTTTACTTAATTAACCGGTTATTAGTAATTCTACCTCTTTTCAGTGTCTTACCAGCCTTCTATAGTTGACCTCCTGTTTTTCTATCCTTTCAACTTGTTGCTAAAATGAAGGCCTTCATTAAAGATATAATTACCTTATAATATCTTAATATAAGGGGAAAAAAGCATATTGAAGTAGGTTCACAGGAATTGTTTCTCTGGATCTTGAAGAAAATTATCTTCTCTATAAGTGGTAGCGTTTTTTTGCCTCTTCAGAGTCCCAGTTGGCTTTTCCATCTTGTAGCCTTCTAGTACATCTCATGATGTACCTGCCCATAATGTACCCTCTCCTCTCATAGTTTTCCCAAAAGCTCTGAAGTATCTTGGTTTTGTGTAATTCAGGTAATTTCAGGCTCAATTGCAAATTCAGACCCAATTTGCTATAAACCCTGTTTGATAAATTTTTTGAGAAAAGCTTAGAAAATAGCCCAACCCAATTGCTTGTGCTTGGCATAGAAAGTAGCAATGGCCTTGAGAGTCCTTTGTGCTAGAGGAGTTCATGTCACAGAAGGGGATTCATCCTCAGGGTTTGCTGTCCTGGTGGAGGTGTGCTTTGCCATCAGGGATGGAAACCACTGCAGCATCAAAGCATGTTTATCTGAACATTCATCCCAATGCCTCTGAGGTATCCTTTCTCCCTTTCAGGTAACCTGGAGGGAAGCCAGTCAGGGGGGCTGTTGACTTCACTGATACACACCTTAACCCATTTCCTGGAGGGCTCCAGCTGTCCCAGCTCTTAGGAAACTGATGAACCCATCTATGCACAGCTGCACCATGCTGTCAATAGACTTGACTTGCTTTCTTTCAGTGACATGAAAGCTCTTAAGGTGCCTGCCAACCTATCATTTCCTCATGGTTCCAAATTCACACATCAGTTTGATTTCTGGAATATGTAAATAGGTTCCATCAGCAAAGCAGCTTTGGAAATAGGAGTGCCCTGGGATGTTGGTCATACATAACCTGGGAGTCAGACAGTCCCCAAAGTCCTGATGGAAGAGGAGGGGTTGCTCAACAGGGTGCAGGTGGGTAATTCTCAGCTCAGGCTGCTAAACCACTGTGGAGAAAAGTGCCTACATTAGCAGTCAAGTGCTGTGAGAAGCCTGGAAAACAGGGCAGGTGGGCGTGTGCTGCTTGGGATTTCCTTAATTGCCTTGAACATCATGCTTAAGTAGATTAGGCTATTGTAGTAGATTTGACCAGTGACAGTGCTGTGAATAATTTAGATGAGCTGGTGTCTGACAGAATGGGACAGTCTGGGTTCCACTGTAGACAGGTATTATGCATGGATAATGCTGTGTGAGCAGCAAAGAAACCAGGGACACAGATGTCCAGACCACAGGCAAAGTGTGGACAGCCTTTGCAGAGCCTCTTGTAGTTTATCAGGCACAGAGTGTGAATTCTTCTATGTTGAGACATTCTTTTATATCCATGGATGACCCCAGAGCTGCTGTAAATATTGAAGGCTTTGCTTTTCTGCTATGCTTAAACTCTGACTTAGACCACATATGTGCTTGAGATAAAAAATACATTATGCAGGATGCAGCTGTATATCTGGGTTTTATGTAGATGTAATTCAGTGTGCTTACCTTCCTTAAACCTATCAGTTAAAGAATGTACATTTTGTTCAGCTGAATTGATTAACATTTTAGTGTTTGTGACACTTTTTGTCCTTTCTCTGGTAACAGCCTGTGACACTTTCTGATGATAAAGGGAGATGCTGCCATTCATTTGTTTAGTATTTCTTTATTGAAGAATTCCTTAAGCAAAAATCAAACTTTTAATTCTTCATGGCCTGAACAAAGGGAACACTTCTTCTCCAGCTTCCTCCCTACTGGTCTCCTGATGGCGTAACTAGGTGTCTTTCCAAATGATCAGGGACTTCTTTCATTCATTTCATGTCTTTTTGAGGTTTTTATTGTTCTGCTGGATTGCAGTTTATTGCAAGATTTTTATTCAGGTGGAACCCTTTAAAAGGTAGGGAAGATGCTCTTGGGCCTTCTCTTGACGGCTTAAAAAGCCTCGAGAGCTAACATTTTCCCTTTTTCTGTGCATCTAGTTATTTAAAAGTTTGATTTGGCGATGAGACAAAACAAACCTCACTGGTCAGGCCTAAAATCAGCATTTCAAAAGGGCACTTTTCATGTATTCAATGTTCAGATTTTTCCCTTTGAGCCAAACTCCCAGCTTGACCCCCACAGCCCATCTACTTGATGAATCATTGTGGCAAAGGAACTTGGCTTGTGTGGGAAATATGGAACAACACAGGAGATGACTGGTATTTCCCTTGAAGTTGTAGCAATGTCAGCTCCAAGCTGTATCTTTATTGGCCTGTTAAGCTGCATTTTTTTCCCCCCACAGTAATCAACACTTTATTTCAATAGCAGAGGTCTTTCATCCATCTATTTCACTGTTTTTGTCTAGATTTTCTTAAATTCTTCTGTTGAAAACCGGCTGTATAGATCTATATACATTTTTGTACTTGAAATGAAAATTTAAGCAAAACTTTATTAAATCCTTACATCCCATTGTGTCACATCACAAGAGCAATCCAGAGCAAACCAGAATTTCCAGAGTTGGGGTGCTGGAATTTTTCTTTAGAATTTCCAGAATTAGGATTCTGGAAATGCCTCATTTGTTTTCACTGAATATAAGGACACAATTTTCATGAAGGATATTTCTTTTTTTTTTTTTAACACCTTCAGGTGAATAGTATTTAAAAAAAGCAGTTGTCCAAGGCCTTTGATCATTTTATGTGTGTACACTGCAAGCAGCATTTGAACATACAGCTCATTCTAACACTAAACACGTGATTATAGTAAAAGCAAAAGCAAATGCCTTTGCAATGGACAAGGTATCTGGGAGCAGCCTACAACTGCACTAATGTTCCTGGACTGTACGAGTGTGTTGGCAAAGGAGTTTGTAGCCTCTCATTACATCTGCCAGCTTTCCTTTGAGTGCAGCTGTGTTACAGGATTTCTGCCTGCATTGACTCAGAGCCACTTGAACCACTTCCACTTTTTATTGCCAGTCTGGAGTGGGAAAAATAAACCAAAATCAGTGGTGGAAAGTGTTTTACTTTGGATTTGCTGTATCTAAGATATCCACATGTGTACATTGAAGGAAGCAGAGTAGCAAAGTACTTTATGGAGCTTTTCTGGACTAACACTAACTTGTGTATCCATGCAGTTTCCATCCCACCATGGATTTTTGTGGGAGTAAACTGCATGGATGTAGCTACCTGCTTCTGGATATGTTACTTCATTGAAGTGAAGGAGATGCCTTGTGCCAGGAGTAATGTTTTTTGTTGTTGTTGCCAACACATGAAACAAATTTATTCTTGTTAGCTGCCTTCTATGTAAAGCAATGTAATTAATGTAATTAATCTGCTTGGAAACACTTTCATGGCTTGGTGTCAGCTAAAGTGTTTCTTTATAGTGACATTGGGTCACAGGTGGCAAAGGAGGAGGAAAGAGGTTACCTTTTGGGAAAGAACCTGTGCCTGCATTTTCCTAATTGAATTTGTGACTTCTGTGTGGATGTTTTTATTTCACAAAGCATAAGCTACTGCTGGCATGCAAATTTCAAGCATCTCTGACCTCTTTTTGATAATTCTGAAGCTTTCTGTTCTGCATTTCAGTTGTGCTTTGATTACGATTTTGAAAGAACTGTTTTTTGATGGAATCTTGTGTGAGGCATCTCTCTTGAAGCAAGTTAAAACCTGTGCTTTAAAACAGGTGTTTGCATCTTAATCAATACTGAAACAGTGAATTAATCTGTGTATAGCCCTGAGGGGATTTTCTTCATATGGGATTACTTTCTGTGCCTGAAAAACCTTACACCTGCAAAGAATAGAAGCACAACAGTGGTGTGGAGCTTATGGGTGTGCATGGAAGCTCAAATCTGTGCTATACACCTGTGTATTTCCATAAATACAAGCAGGGAAATTCGTAACACCTCTGGAAGTTAATAATCTGGGCTACTAAACTGCATATAGAATTATTAACTTGGTTGGGATGAATGAGCAGTGTTTTCATTCAGGAGCATGCCATGATTGACTTGGTATCTTCTTCCTCTTGGTTCAACACATCTCTTGATGAATACAAAATGATTGTGCTTCTGTGCTTTAAGGTCCCTTCCAACCGAAACCATTGTGTGATTCTATGATTTCTGTAACAAAATAAATTTAATATATATTTTAAGCCTTGCAGACCAGATGCAACAAAACACCCGACTGTGCAGGCAGTTTTTAAACAAACACTGAAATCTCACCAAAGCACATGGTTTCTAAACATGAGCTTTGCACAACTCTGGGGCATAATGTTCAGCCAGTAAAGAATGAGACGAAAACCCCAGCTTTCCAGTTTCAGTGCCATCATAACAATGAGTGCAAGTATTTTTATGCACAATGTAAAGACCTCTAATGTGAGGCTTGTGATCATTTGGTGCCTTTTCTGCCTCCTCATGTACATCTTCCAGACTTCTGAGGTCTTGGAGTGACCTTAGCCCTGCCATACTGCAAGAAGCTCTGCAGTCTGCTGCAGCAGAGCTCAGGTTTTAAATTCATGTATTTGATATGGCTTCAGGTACTGTGGAATGTAAAACTCTGAGTCAAAACATCGGAGGAACTAAATCCAGATGTTACAGCTTGACTGGTGGAAACTGGTCGCCCTCTCCTTACAGATCATTAAACTGATCAGCTGTTTGAATACGGGTGGAATTCCCAAACACTCTCCTCTGTTTTAAAGGATAGGTCAAACATGGAATGAGCCTTTTCTTTTCTCCCAGTATCAGCAGTACCCAGTGCCTGCAGATGCCATCAAGGTTCATTTAATTAATATTTCTGTGTGCACAACACACAGTGTCATTACAACTTTAGGGTGTTTTCAGTTTGTTTGTTTGTTTTTCACTTTGTTTTCTTTTTTTTTCCTATTCTGTGAAATTTGCCATGCAGATGAAATTGGAAATTAGTACCGTATTTTTAAGGAATATTTTTGTGTTTTCCATTTCTCAGCAATGTTCAAAAAGTTGGAAATTTAATGATCTTTGCTGAAATTCATGTTTAAGTAAAGTATAGAATCATTTAGGTTGGAAATGACCACTAAGATAATTGAGTCCAATTGTTCACTCGGCACTGCCAGATTCACAGGTTGACAGCAGCTGAACATGAGCCCTGACTGTGCCCAAGTGGATAAGACCAAAGGCATCTTGGCCTGTATCACAAAGAGTGTGGCCAGCAGGACTAAGGAGGTGATTCTTCCCCTGTACTCAGCACTGGTGAGGCTGCATCTTGAGTACTGTGTCAGTTCTGGGTCTCTCATTTCAGAAGGGACATCGAGGTGCTGGAGCATGTCCAGAGAAGGGCAACAAAGCTGGTGAAGGGTCTAGACAATAAGTCCTATGAGGAGCAGCTGAGGGAGCTGGGGTTGTTTAGTCTGGAGAAGAGGAGGCTCGGGGTGACCTTATTGCTCTGTACAATTCCCTGAAAGGAGGGTGTAGCCAGGTGGGAGTTTGGCTCTTCTCCCAGGCAACCAGTGACAGGAAAAGAGCCTTAAGCTGCACTAGGGGAGGTTTAGGTTGCACATTAGGAAGAATTTCTTCACGTAATGGGGGATTAGTTATTGGAATGGACTGCCCAGGGAAGTGGTGGAGTCACTGGCCCTGGAGGTGTTTAAGGAAAGACTGAACGTTGCACAAGATTTGAGGTGTGGCATCACCAGTGCCCAGTACAGGGGGACAGTCACTGCCCTGGTCCTGCTGGATACACAATTGCTGATATGAGCCAGGATGTCATTGACCTTCTTGGCCTCTTGGACATGTGCTGACCCATTTTCAGCCAACTGTTGGCCAAATTTGTGCTATATCTGAGGCTTCAAGATTCAGTAGATCATAAATTGGAACATTGACTTTTTGCTGCGAAGTTTTACAGTATCTACCTCAATTTTATGTAACTGTTATAAACCCTGAGCAAAGAGCATGAGAAAGAATAAAAAGGCTGAAGAACCTCAACCGTATAAATTGACAAAATAGTATCACCTAAAAATTTGAACTTTTATTAGTGGATTCTGCAGGACTGTAAGTGCAGCAGAAACGAAACTCTTGAGTCTATCTAGTGCTAAGCTAGAAAGCACAGCATTTCTGGTCAGTTAAAAAAACTCCTTGTTGCAGGCTAAGTGCTGTAGCCTCTTGTGCTGTAGCTCCTGAACTTGTCCTGTCTCAAGGCAGTAAACTAAAAAGTTTTCAGTTGCTTTAATAAACTATACTGTTGTTGTCTGTAGCTAACTTTCAGTTGATCCAACTCTATAAGACTTAAGTAATTCATATATCAGTCCTGGGAAAACAAGTCTGCATAGCTGTTCTGCCTCTTATGGGCCACATTCATCCTTTTTCTCAATTATAAATATTTATAGCACAATTGCATGTTAAGTGTTGTTTAGGTACACACCTCCACAAGCAGTGCCTGCCTTGGCAGTACGTTCTTGTGCCCTGATTTTGCTGGCAGACTTGCACAAGGGAACCTTTGCAAAGGGGAGAGGGGTCCTGTGTGTGTAACCCTTAGTCTGCCCATGTGCAATCACTCACAGTAACCAGGTGCATGAAACAGCTGAGTACCAAAGTTCTCCTTCCCTTTGTCCATGCAGGTAATCTCAGCAACCCAGGTGAAGGTTTTACAGTGAATAACTGTGCAAAGGTTTATATGTGGTTGTAGGCTTTAATGTTTCTCACTTAATAGTTTTTTGTTTTTCCTTTAAAGTTATTTTTAAAATAAACCTTTATGTCTTCAACTGGTATTGATTTTTCTTTTGTGCATTTCTATTATTATTATTTTAAAACTTGTGTTGCTGTTGCTTGTCAGAATTAAATGACCCAGTGAGAAAACACCTGATTTCAATTTGGAAAAGCTGCAAAGTTTTTTGTTTGTTTGTTTGGGTTTTTTTGTTTGGTTGGTTTTTGTTTGTTTGGGTTTTTGTTTGTTTGTTTTTTGTGTTTTGTTTTGTTTTGTTGTAGGATCAAGGTGGCTAAGCAATTATTGATAGCTTTTCCATTCTGGAGACCTCTGAGGCAGAATAAATTGTTTTCTAATTAAAGTCAATACCGTGTAATAGCTGAAAGGTTTTACTGTGTAGGTTACCTACCTATTAGAGAGGTTTGGTTTGCTATGGGCTGAATTGGCATGCCTGACAAGTGTAGTGAAGTTTGGGATCTTGTCTGGAATGGTGTCTTTCTATCTGCTCAGGGGTCCATGGTGCACAAAGTAGTAATGTACTTAAAAAAGTCAGGTTTTGAACAAAACTGAGGCACAAAAGACGTCCTGTTAAAACTTCATCTATCTTTTGTCTTCTCTGGCTCAGCAAACAGGAACAAATTGTTTGTGACTCTTATGTAGCAATGGAAGTGCTCTCTTCTCAGAGCTCTTGCAGGCTTACAAAGAAGCAAAAGGGAGGATTATCAGATCCTAGAAATACACAAAGTATCTTGCTCAATACCTGTTTTGCTCAACAGTTGTGTGCAAATGTGAACATGCCATTGTAGTCTGTGCTCACTCAGGAATGCAGCTCTGCTTCCTCCCCTTTCTTTTGAGCTGACCAAAGCCACTGGCCAGCAGAGCAAATGCTGGGCTGTAAGTGTGGAAATGGAGCCGTGGGGAGAAACTGAGAACTGGGTGTAGGTTGTGGTGCTAAAGCACAGGAGAACTTCATCACATGTTTGATGTTGGATGGAAACATCTGTAGTCAGTTTTGGGTGGGTTTAGTGGTCTCTGAGGCTGGTAAGACCAATTCAGGGGATACTTATGTGTTTTGCTGCATGAGAATGGGCTCGGAATCTGGTGTCAGGACATATTTGGGATGGATTTGCCAACCACAGAACACAGGCAAAACTGTTCCTAAAACAGTCTGATTTCCATTTTGCACAGTAACTGGTGAGTATTTGAGCATCCCCTTTAGCTTGCCAGTTTGAACACTAAAAGGAAATGTCTTCTTAATAATGAATTTCTCTTGTACAAGGATTCTTACTTTGAAAGTTTGCTGGCTTACTGTCATAGTCTTCCTACCTTGTCTGGGAGTTGTATCAATGGGTTTATTCAGCACAGGCTACTGAGCTCACGGTGACAGGCATCTGCTATATGTTTTCTACTAGATTCCTTATAGTGCCCTAGTAAAATGTATGTAAAGAGAAATACTTCCTATACATCCCATTTATAAAGTTATTAAAATGTAGCGATTATTTTGTGAATGAAGAAGTCTTTTTCCCGGATAAAAACAGAATCATTAAATCCATAGATTAATCTTAAAATGACAATGTTACTCCATGCATTTTGCTTGCCATCTGCCAGAACAAAGTCTGCAGCTGTTTCTTACAGGAACCTGCTATACCCTGAACTGTGATGTGGGACATCAGCAAAGCAGCTCATTCTTGTCATTCTTCCTCAAATACCCTGTTTCTGAACTGTGGTACTTTTAGCACTTCCAGTGCAGAACAATTCTTTGTCCTTACATGGCTCAGTAGCCAATTCTGAATGTACATGAAGCAGAAACACTTTGATTTGTGGCTGAGAAATTGGAGATGAAATGTCAATTTACTCAGGGTCACTGATGGGGTGGCACCAGTGGGGAATGAGGTGCCAGCTCAGTCAGCTGCCATCTGCCAACATGGGATGTTACACAGCTGGCAGGCTGCTGGTAACACAGCTGTGCAGCCTGGTGTGGGTGTGTTGGAGCAGTGTGGGTGGGTGAATATGGAGAGGTAGGGGAGAAAATGCCAGTGTGTGTCCAGTGCCAGAATGAAGAAGGTCACGTGGGGACAGGAGAAAATCTGGCACCTCTGGGTGAGGTGGTGCTGCTGTGCCCAGGGCAGTGGCATAGTTCTTGTGTAGATTTGTCCTACCAAAGCAGTGCAGCTCTTCAGGGACAGCCCTTGAGGTTAGGCATGGCTGATGGGTGATGTCCAAACTGTCCTTGGTGCTCACAGCTTGCATAGGCTCTGCTTGTGTTGTCTGGTGGCCTCCGTGTGGGAGTCAAACTGTCCCAGGGCAGAGCAATGATGACCTCTCCTATGGCTCCCCAAGCCAAGACTCTTGTGGTTATTAATAACTTGCTTGTTAGGAAAGAGACTCAACTCACTCTTCATTTTGAGCTAGAAAATGAGCTGGAAACGGGAGATGACAAGCTCCATCAACAGAGCCTGGTTTCAGGACAAAATAGTGAATAACTCATTAAGACCAGTTTTTGTTAGAAAACTTTCAAAAGCTGTTATTGCTTCTTGTCTAAGGATCATTATTTCTTGTCTAAGGAAAGCTAAATATGTAAGAGCTCACATAATTCTAAGATTTACTAATTTTAAATGCTAAAGTCACTGCACACTAAAGTTTGGACAAATAAAAGTGATAACACTGAAATAAGAGTTTTATAACCCTCAAAGTGAGTAATTAGCTAAGAGTATCCCAATTTCTGACAGAAAAATTGATGCTTAGAGAGGTGCTAATTTACATATCAAAGTCTTCATGAAGCCCTCAGGGGATCACAGCTTGCTCTTTGTACTATACAGTCGGGCTTCAAGTGCAATAAACTTTGGCTTTATGTTCAGAAGTTTCTCAGATGTCAGTGTTTAGCCATCAAAAATTCAACCGCAACGATAAATATAGAAAATCCAGAGAAATGGTTTCTAACTGTTAGGAAGCCTTTGTTATATATAAAGCAATTGATTTCAGAAGAGAAGCTGTTGGGAAGTTTACTTCACCAGGTCCCAGCTCACAACTTTCTGAATACTGATGGAAGGTTTGAATTGAACCCAAGGTGAATTGTGGGGTCTTGTTACTTTTATAGTACCTGTGAGCACAACTCTCGAGACTTTTCACAGTCACACACCTGCAGTATTGGTGCAAGAATCTGGGATACATGGCTGGGTTTTCTTGAGTCTGGTAGAGTGAGACATAAAGTTTCACTGTTTTCTGGGAAGTTTATTTTTGTTGGGTTGGTTTGGTTGGTTGTTTTTTTTAAGAAGTGGAGTCTATTGACAGATACTATCAGGAATCAAACTCACATGTTTAATTCCTGCAGAACATTTGTATGATTTGCATATGAAATTAGTAGTTTATTGAGGTGCCTAAATTATTTAATTTTGCCTAACTTTAAGCAGCAGCTTGTACAGACCATGGTCTCAGATGTCAGCAAATGACAATGAAATATATCCCGTAGCTGTAACTTGAGATAACAAGTATGGGAAGTTCCTGTAACGCAGTGCTGAGCCCTCGAGTACCTGCCTGTAGCATGCAAGGGTTTGGGTAAGATGTTTCAAAGGGGGAATTTGCATGAGCCCTTCATCATAGCAAAGACTTCTCTAGAATTTAACCTAGACTTCATGCTCTGAAGCTTCTGATTTTAAGTAGATGTTGCTTAGGGATATTTTGAAGGCTTTCTTGACAACTGCTGGGTTTTATTGATGAATTACTTGCATAGTGGTGCTTCAATGGGTTCTGGTTTTTAGAAAGAAGCTTCTACCTTTATTTAAAGTTTTTAGCCAACGCACAGGTTTTTTAAAGTACAGAACTGTACTGTTCCTTTATTTGAACAACTCCAGAAGAATGTTTGAAACCAAATTGCGTTTTTGATTTGAGTGTCAATTGTGTTTGCAGGTAACTTATCACAATTTGTTGTTCTTGAGGATCATACAGGTTGTTAAAGAGCATTGTACTTAAGTTATGCACATTTTTATGCACATTTTACCTCTGCTATTTTACCTGATGGCTATTAACAGCCACTGACACTAAGGAACCACTTTATAGTGAAACCTTTGATGTGCCCCTTCACACATACCTCCTCTGTTCTCTCTGCTCAGTAGGTCACCTACATGGCAGATGGGCTTTCCACAACAGAGGAGCTGTGATTTGCCATGTGCAGCTTAACATTGCACAACATTTCTCTAGAAGCACTGAGAGAAATTTCCTATTTCACTTGATTATCAGATCAATTTGCCCCTTCCAGATTCACTATAAACTGGGTCTGCTATGAACCTGAGCTTCAGAGAAGCCCATGCTGATGACATTGCATAGATTATTGCATCTTAATCTTGCATGTCTTTTCTCAAAGCCTTCTTTTGTTCTTAATTTGTATTTCCTTTCTTGCTGCAGTTTTTTTTTCTCTTATTTTCTATTGTAGGATCGGGATACTCACCCCTTGAAGATGACGAGGATGTGTATGCACGCAATAGATATAAAGGTGAATGCTTTGCTTATGGGCTAAAGAGGATCAGCTGATTGCTGAGAGAAAGCTTCGTTCTTTCTTTCTGTGGATTATAAAATCTTGGTGATCCAGCTCCATGGTTTTTCATATCCAAATTTAATTTCTGCTGTTTTTAACAATGGAAATTATACCGAGTACTGATCACAACTCTTTTATGCATCTGAGTAAGTAACTTCTACCCTGCCCTTGCTCCTGGAAGATAAGGTTGTTAAATCATGAAAATCAGGAAGAGCTTCTCTTTCTTTTCTATACATCCTAGCAAAACCATCAGTGATAAGCTGTCTCAAAACCTGGGCTTAATGATGCTGATGTATAGAAGTACATGCAAGAGAACTTGGTTTTCATTGCTTCCCCCCTCCACTCCCCCAATAAAATTGTTTGCACTTCAGGTTAACCTGCTACCTGAAATGCCAAGTGAAGTGTGATTAACGAATGAATGAATGAATGTGTACATTCCAAAAACAAATTATGTAGCTGGATGAATGAATGGACTGGCATGTTTATAAAGCAAATTCAGGTTTTCTTCTCTGTTCTGGAAGACTTTGCCATTCAGCCAGATTGAGAAGGGTTTTTTTTGCCACTAACAGTAAATCTTCTATTTGCTATGTTCATTTTCTTAAAAAGTCTGTTTCTGTCTCCACACCTCTTTCCTCTGCCAGAATTCCTCAAGAGCCTATACAGTGAAGAAACTTGGCATTTAATTTGTCACTTTAAATGGTAGCTGTGTGGGATTTTTTAGTAAATTAATCTGTGGACATGCTAGAGTTGTAATAATTTTGATTACTTGAAAATAGCGGTCATTGGTGTCTTGTTGTACATTACTGATTTTCTGCGAAGGATCAATGGACTGTGCAAGAGGTAAGTCATAAAGTAATTCAGACATTTATGAACAACAAAGGGGAAAACAAAGGTGTTATGGATATGTTGCTGTTTTCATAAATGTCTCATGTTTCTCCCAGTAAAATACTTGAGTATAAAATTTTGCTTTCAAACACATGCACAAATAGTTCTCTAAAGCTTTATTTAGGTAAACTCATTTTTCTTTGCCTTTTAACATGTGGTCCTCAGCAGGCACATAGGAAAAGGATGCCAGAGATCATGAATGTCACTAGGGTAAGTGAACCATAATGACTCATTCACGCCAATTTTAGAAACTCCACCAAGTCTGGAAGTGCTACTGCCAAATGTTGAGTAACAAACAATGTGAATCTAGGAGTATAAAGCATTTGAGTAGAAAAGGCTCACTCTTCATTAGCATACTGCTTATGTTGGTTTTGAGCTGAAGGGCTTGGAGAAAGACAAAGAAAGGAAAAATGGGCTGTGTGGCAGTGTTCAGAGCTTCCCCTCTGATGTGCAGTCCGGTATTTTTTGGATGTGGCCCACTGCTCAGCAAATAAAACTTCCCAGTAACAAATAAATAAATAAATTATTGTCTTAACAGATGTTAACATACATAAGCAGCATTGCTTTTATTCTTTGCACACATACTAAACAGGGCAAGCAAGCACACAATTTCATCCTCTTTGACATCTGCAAACAAAACATTGCAGTTTACTGGGAGGGGTGAGAATCAACCTCCTACTAAACCCCTTTGTCTTCATCTGGATGTTTCCACTTGCTCAGCTTTCCAGAGAAACATTGCCAAGATTTTCTGTGCACACAGCATTTTTAGAGAGTTTTCCCCTTCCTCCCTGTTGAACCTACAGCTCTGTTGGCCGGTGAAGGAAGTGCTCAGCTGAGGCTGGTGTTTAAACAGGACCAAAGGGTTGGGGGAAACAATGCCCCAAAAATGCTTTCCTTGCTGCCACTTGGCATGGCTGTCTCTGATCACATTTCATGAGAAAGGGCTGCCTGAGTACAGCAGCTCCAGTGCCACTGCTTTGGTGATCCTCATTCTAATGTGTTTTCTCAAATACTGTATTGATCAAGCAGTAGCCCCGAGTGTAGGGGCATTGCTGGGCCTTCAACCATTTCTGCTTGCTACCCTGTTTTTCAGTGTTTTCAAACACAACACTGAGTCTCTGAAATGTTTTACTACCAAGCTATAATTCAGGCTATTGTGTCTCTGAGGAACTTTCTAGTTCTTCGTAGTTTGCACTAAGGCTCAAATATTCTATTAAACAAAGAAACAGTACATAGGTCCTGGTGCCTAAAAACTCAAAGCTCAGTGAAGTGAACAGAGCCTTGTGTAGACAGTGAAGTTCCAAAAGAGGTGCCTGGGAAACCTGTAGCTTTCCTAATTCCCAACACCTTCAGGAACATGGCTGATCTTGCCTTGAGGCAGGGAACAGCTTGTGTGACCTGTCGAGGCCCCACACAGACCTAATATGCCACAAGTACTGCATGTAGCTGCTTAGCCTTTGAAAACCGGTATGTGCCTTCACTTAAAAACAAACAAACTTTGATCTCAAAGTTTGTTGTATGGTTTGATGTGCTTTTTAAATTGGCTGGTTTTTTGTTTGTTTTTTTTTTTTTTTTCCCAGCAGCATCATCTGATCTAAACCCAGATATTTGCCCCTTTTGTAAATCCTGCCTCACCCACTTTCTTCTAAACACAATCAGTTCTAGATTAAGCATTATAATGTTTTAGATCAAACAGATGTTCCTCCTAAGCTCTGCTTCCAAAAGTGTGTTTGCTGTTGTTTTTCTGATGGTATCATTTGATCCAATATAAAATGTAATTTACCTCTTCTTAGGAGCCTTGCTTTGTTTCTCTCTGTAGACCACTGTAGCTGCAATGGCACTACAGGAAAGGCTTTGTTAGCATTGCTTTTGTGCATTAAACTGCATTTTTTATCTGTTGGCCACTTTTTCTTTTATATATATATATATATGTGTGTGTGTGTGTGTGTGTGTGTGCGCGCAGCTGTTTACTCAAGGCAAGTGTGTTTGTAAAACCACAAAAATTTACAGAAAAGCTCAGGTAATTTGCAATACCTGAAACAGCTGCTTTGACTTTTTAAACTATTATTATTAGCCTCTTGATCATGTTGCAAAGCATATTTGTCTTAACACCCTTTACAAAGGAAATCAGCCATGTGCATTTGGAGTTTATATATATGAAAGACCTGAGGCATAAATATCTTGAACTGATTTGCTGAAGGATTACCTAACTGGCTGAGGTGAAAGCTCAACCCAAATGAGCCTTCATCCCCCCAGTTCTGCCCTGTCAGTCAGTGTTGTCTTAGTAACTTCAGGTTTATACCCTTCTGCAGAAAAAACTGAGGACTCCTCCTTAGTCTTTACACGCTCAGGCATGTAAAGAAATTGAAGTTTAGGGTCTCTTAGCATCAGAAGAACAAGTGGGACAGAAAAGCTGGACATTTTGGGAATGGGACCACTGAAGGGGAGATGCTGTTGTTAGCTCAGGATTAGGAGAGTTTCTCCAGGACCTGAATTGTGTGGCTGAGCCAAAAAGCTGAACTGCACTGTACCTCTAAATTGCTGGGTGCTGTTTGTGTCCTGTGCCTCAGTTACCGTGTACTTGGTGACACTGGCACTAATGTCACTTACACATCTCTGTAAAGGGTTTTCATGTATATTGGTGAAAGATAAAAATAAGCATGTCACAGTAAAATATGACTGCTTCAGAAACAGGTTAGTCTAGAGGAGTGTGCCCTTGGTTTAGTCTGAAGCTTGATAATCAATCTCTGCAATGCTGTTTGTGTTTACTGAGTACTAGCACAGCAAAATATAGATGTAAAATGTAGTTTCCATTGGGAAAGTATAAATATGTCCTAGAGACACTGTACACTGAATATATGAGAAACAAAACAGGCTGTATTGATTTTTTTTTGTTTATTTATGTTTGGAGCTGATCCAAATAGTGTAGGAAAATGTACATAATAACTACAGGAATTAAGAGCTAAAAGTGAGCATTTGCCAAAGATGATCTAGAAATTATTTTTAAATGTCTCTTGTGACTTTGTGAGTACGGAGGCTAAAAGTCTTTGTTTTGTTTGTTTGTTTTGGGTTTTTTTTTCCCCATCTTTCTTGCAAAATTCAAATGTTTTTTTCATGTCCCTCTTACATGTCACACGTTGTCACACAGAATTTCAGGACCTGTCATCTTTCTCTTTCTGCCTTTCAATCCTTCCCTTTCTCCCTCCTTCTCTCCCCAGATGTCCTTTTCAAATCAGGGAGCTGAGAAAGGGGCAGGCTTAGTCAGTCCTTGTGTAGGAAATTCCTACTGAGAAGCTGCTCATTTTCTTGGTGCACTCTGTTGTCAAAGCTAAACAAAGGATGTGAAACTTTGGCTGCGAAGGGAAAGTCTCTGCTTGATACTGTGCCCATCAGCATCACAGTGTGGTGTTAAATCCTCCCAAGATGGTACCCATATCCTGAATATTTGAAGGCATAGCCCTGAGAAGTTAATAAAGATGCAGTCTTATGCACATGTGTTTCCCTTTTCCCCATGACTTTGGTAGGAGCATTGGCTGTGAAGTCACAGCCAAATACCAGCTTTCCTCTGACTTGGCAAATCAATCCATGTTGCTGTTCTGCATCCAGGAGCAACTAGAAAGTGGCTTGCATATTTCAGACTACATTTCCATGATATTAGGGAAAGGTAGTCCTCTGCCTGTCTTTGGAGGTGAAGAGCAGGACACATGATGGTCAGACCTTTGAGAGCGTTTAGAACTTTGTTTGATTTAGGTAGCTTGGGTTTCCTTTTCTGAATATGTGCTAAGTAGATAGTATGCTTGTGAATGAACATTGGCACCTTCTAAAGGATTTGACTGTAGGAAGTGCAGGGGTTTATGCTGTCAAATATATACTTTATGTATATATGCTTTTATGTATATATGTGCCTGAAAGCATGTTGCCCCTGGAAGCTACGAGTTGCTACCAAAAACAGAGGAATAAGGTCAGATTTTTCTGGAAAGCTCCTCACTTGTCAGTTGGATTGGACACTTGCCTTCACATTTAGAAGGCTATTTTATTTGGAAAGAGTATTTGAATGTTTCAATGTGGCATTATAGAACTGCTGAAAACAGCAAGGGAGCAGCTGCTCGTGAACACTTCACATACTTCAGTTTAGGCTTAATCTTGAGTGCTAACTTTGCAAAACGGGAGCTGTACTTAAACACACTGATCAGTTGTTCTGGCACGTGGGGAATGTGTACACACCAGCTTGACATTGGCAATACGATTTATGAAAGTGACATCCATTCTGACTGTGGAACCATCACAGGGTTCTGCCAAGGCACTGTCCCTGCTGGACGAATTTTTATGGCAGTGAGAGGGACTTTTTTTTTTTTCTTTAATGAGCACTAAGAGAGCTAAATGTAGAAAGCTGACAACTGCAGCTAGAGCAAAGGTGTTCCTAATGCAAACTTGTCTTATCAAAGAGCAGTTAGATATGTCAACTTGAAAACAAGATAGAAAATAGTTGCAGCTGACATCAAACTGCCCACATGGTGGCACACTCATTCCATGGACAAAAAGCATAGTAAAAACACACCTACCCTCCCAACCTCTTCCAATCTAATGGCTACAGTCTTTAATGTTTGTCATAAAAAAAGAGCTGCCAGTCTTCCGAGGGCTGACCTGATGTGCACCTCATTGCAGTGCACCTCACTTTGAGTATTGGTGGCTTTTCAAAAAAGACATTTTTTTCCCATTTCTTCTCTGAAACCTTGAATAAACAAAAGGATTGCATATCCATGTCTGAACTTTTGTGTTTTTCTAATTGCCATGTGTCGATTTTTTACTTCTCTGTGCCAGAAACACCGTGGTGCTCCCCCATTAAAGTGAAACATGGTTATGCAAACTGCAGGACACCTCAAGGGGAATATTACAAGAACGTATTGGGCACAAGATGTGATATTCGCTGTCAAAAAGGCTACGAACTGCATGGGCCTCACCAGCTCATTTGTCAGTCAAGCAAACGCTGGTCTGGGAAAGTGCTGTGCAAACGTAAGTGGCTGTGAAATGTGTTTGTGTGTGACTTGTGCTGCAGGTTCAGCAGGCACTAAAACTTCATTTGTCTTTGAAACTGATCTTTGGATTGTTACTGATTTTCAAAGGCTGGCAATATGCTTGGACATGTAGATTGGTGTGTTGAGGATCTTACAGGGGTACATGGCATAATAAGCATCTCAGTGGCAGATCAGGACTGTTTTATGAGTGTGGGATTTTGATTTGTGAGAATAGTTTTGTGACAGAGACATAGAGCTGCTTTAAAATATTGCCCATCTTGGATTTTCTAAGTTGACACAATTTGTATCATGTGTCTGAATGGGGTCTTGCAGTAAAATATTTTCTGAGAAGAGAGGAATAGGTACTTGACATCCTTTTTCTCATATAAATATTGTATTAGGCCACTAATGCTTATGTAGAGTTAAATTTAAAATGCAGCTGATAAGAACAGTGTGGAAGACCCTTACATGGAACAAGACTTTCTCCCACTTGTCATTTGCCAGCTGCATCTTTATTTCTTTGTAATTCCCATTACTCTGAAGGGGAGGGACAACAGGTTTCTGGAAGTCTTTGTTTCCTTTTCCAGAAAAGCGCTGCCCCACCCTATCCATGCCAACCAACGGGGGCTTCAAGTGTTTGGATGGTGCCTATTTTGGCTCGAGGTGTGAGTACTACTGCTCCCCAGGCTACCAGCTCAAAGGGGACCGTATAGTCACGTGCATGGACAACAAAGTGTGGAGCGGCCGGCCAGCGTCCTGCGTGGGTAAGTAGGATATTTGCTCTGCATCCTGGGAAGTCCATGTCTTGAGGTACCTGCAAGTCCTCCAAATAAAGTCCACAATGCATTTTTATCCAGTTAATGGGGAGAAAAAGCAACTGTCCCACTTAAGGAAGCAGAGAACAGTTTTCCAAGGGATGCAGAGTTCTGTCACTCGGTGCTTTCAGTCCAAAGAGAGTGTCTTCCTTGCGCACAAGCTCTCAGCACTGCCACTTTAATAAAGATGAGGTTGCTGTAAATGGTCAGCACTTTTCAATGCTTGTAACAGCCTTTGGTGATCTCCTGGGTGACTCCTTGGTAGCCTGTAATTACTGTGCTGCTTTTCTGGAATGTTCTGTGGGCTGCAGTTCTGTCACTCTCTCTGCAGCTTAATGAAAACACAGTTTTGAAACTAAACCTGTTGTCTGACCTGTTGTTTTTCTACCTTTGGATCATGGGCTCCAAATATATCCAGGGAATATGAATGGATTGTAGTTACCAGCATGGTTGCAGTGAGCTAATTTGAATTTCAGCCTAGTTCACATTAGTTATGCCAGCAATTTTCATTGCATAGTCAGTGGTCTCCTGAGAACCTCAGCTGGAATAAGTGTTTCTATATACATAAGTCAAAAGGGAGATAAACAAATATTGAAATTCAACTTTCCTGACTACTAATGAAATTTCAGCAGTAGGGGAGTCTAAGCTGCTGGCGGCCCTTGTTTCTGGGAAGCCTCTGATAAAAGCTTCAGCAGCCACCCACAAAGGAAAGTATCTTTTGGCTGTCTGAATTGGATACCAGTAATTTAAGCATGTGGGTGGTAGTGTTTTTGCTCAGTGTTTTCTGTGTAAGATAACTTGGTTTTCCTCAGGATGCCTGTGGCACAATCTAGGTTAGCAAATGGTTTTGGAGTCCCTCCACTGTGGCCTGATGTTCATAGAATTTTGTTCAGATTTCCTGTTATTTGGTGTTGTATAAATGTAGAAATGAGCTGTTTAGGTCTAGACTGTGGTATTTCTTGGTTTTGTTTACAAAAACAAGCTTTGTCCTTCTCAGTGGTGTGGGCAGAGGAAGAAAAACAAAACCTTTCAAGTTCAGAAATGATAAAATACTGCCTTCTGTATTTCCTGGCACTTTCTGAACTTCATCTGTTTTCAGTGATGGGGTGGTTATCACAAAGGATGCTGCTTTGCTGAGTAAAGTAAGCAAGTATATTTTAAGGGGGGATGGCGGTGGGGAAAGAGAGTATGTTAGCACTAACATTTTTATTCCAAAAATACAGGGTACTTGTTGCACAGGGCATGGTGGCAAGTCCCAAGTAACCCAGTAAAAGTAATACTGTGGTTGAAGTTCTGGTAATATCACATAGTATGGAGAAGACGCTGTCAAACCTTGTGTGCTCACAGTTCCTATATGCAAACAGTGAGGTATGCAATTAGCAGATTATTTAATAAGGTTATCACCTGACCTCCTGATAGGTAGGATAGAAATTTTTTTGTGACCAGATGTAATTCTAACAGTATGAACACTTGTTCTTTACGGTAAGTCAGTAGTTACAGAAAAGTCACAAGTGAACTGCAGCCTGTGCACATTTCCCAGTGGCCAGGAGGGAACTGGCTGAACAGCTCTTTCAGCTGAGGAGTATAATTAAGGTGAGGAGAGTAATGAAATACAAATTCAAAGGGGCTGGTTTATTTCTTATTTTAACATGTAAACAAATAGTTGCACTGTGCACAGTGGAGATGTCACCTGTGATCAGAGATGTGGGCTGGTAAGCTTCGTGTCATTGCACAGAGGTAGGGAAGTGGCCTGGGGATCCCACAGCTTTTGGCATTGAGTATGGCAAAAATTACTTCACACCTGAACTTAAAATGCTCTTGGAAACAAAGGGCTTTCCTCTACCCTTTTTTTCTGCACTGCTTAGCATTTTTGCACAAAATTATGTGAGCTTCNCTGATGGCCCATTAGCAGTCATGACCCCTCAGGCTGGGTGTGGAGGTGCTGATAGCTCTCCGGAGGGGTGTTATCACACTGAGTCACTGATGTGAAGACAGGAAACCTTTCTTATCTCACAGAAGTTCCCAAACACCCACCCTGTAGCCTGAGGAGTCAGGTGTGCCCCAGGCAGAGGTGCAAATGATCCATTGTTAGCAGTTCATGAAGGGTGGGCCAGGTGGAACTCTTTTCATGGGGCAGGCAGTCTCTTTCCTGGTTCCATGGTTGAAAAAAAAGAGAGGAGGTAATCCCTCTGAGGCACAGAGTTGGTAGATGAAAGAAAAATTCCAAGATTTTAAATCCATAACAGCTTCACAGTGGAGTAGTGAAGATCCATGTAGGAAAGACATAAGGCCTTTCAGTGGTGAAACAAGTATTCATTGAAGGGGGAAAAAGGATAAATTTGTTTTAATTACAGAAAATTGGGGTAAGTTTTAGCAGTCACTTACAAATGTCCTTACAGATAGTGAGTATTCTGACCTAACAAAACAGACTGTCTCCTGTGCCTCCTTCATGTTGCTGAAATAAGTTTGATTTAAAAAGTTCAATGTACAGCTGCTTTCAGTTATCAGTTAACTAAAACTGCCAGCTTGAATAATATTTCCATTATATCCTTAATGCACTGTAACATATATTGAAATAGATAATTTCCTCTAGAAGATTGAAAAATGTCACTGTCTTTTCTTCTAGAAAGGTTACTTTTTCCTGCTGATTGCATAACAGAGGTTGTGGTAAATGTCTGTCACCAAGCTAAGTCATCATCATCTCACATCCCAAGGCTCTATTGATAGGCAGTGACTAACAGCTTCCATCTGAAACAAGCTTTGCACTCTGAGTCAGTAATCATCCTGATAATGGATGTTTTGAAATACAAATCAATACCTTGTGCAGGTGGGTGGGTGGGGAGAGCAGGACAATGTTTTTCATTCCCCTTTTTATGATTTCACCTCTTTATGTTTTTGATAGAGACTAATGTTTTGAATTAACTTCCAGCTACTGTTTTATGTCATCAGCAATAACAGCGTATTTATGGAACAACAGGCTGTTTACATATCCCATAGGGACTCTTGAGTAAGCAAGCAGTGGGCATGCAGAACCATCCCTCTGTTTCTTTCCTCTTGCCATCCCAAATTCACAAGCAAATAAACATAAACCTTTAGCAAACTGTGAGAAAAACAGTTAACAAGCTCTTTAAATTTTGTTGAAATTGTTAATGGCAAATTCATAGAGTATGTTTAAATAAAAACCCAAACAACCAAAATCTAAAACCTATTTGAAAACTTAGCATTTTTCTTCATAAAGTTCAAAAAGCTGATTTAAAACTGGGTATTACACTGCTGAACTCCTGATGCCACGTCTACAATGCCACTTCCCCAACATGGAGCCAGAGAACCAGCTGATGCTGCCAAATAGCCAAGAAAAATGACAGCTTACAAGAATGTGGCTGAACAGTGCCACGTTTTTAATGAAAACTCAGTCTCCATGTCCATGATTTAAACCTTGCAGGCAAGATTCTGACATTTAATACATAGCCCTGCTAGACAGCTTAAATAAATCCACTTGGCTTTTCATTGGTCTTTCAGCACTGACACTGTAGTATAAGCTCAGACTTGCTGTACAGGGTCAGAGACCTTGCAGCACATCCTGTCTCCAACTTCACCCAGGAATACTTACTAAATGAGGGTCTAACACTCCGGCACTTACAGGACAATTTTTCCCTCTGATAAAACCTCTCCAGCAGTCAGCAACCTTGTGGGTTCCTCTGTTGGGGTTTGTTTTGGAATCAGTTTAGTTTTCTGACCTGCAGGTGGGTACAGTGCTCACATCGTACATTCTACTGAAGCCTTTCTGGACTAGTGTTTCTGTTTTGTCACTTGTGCATTACCTGGACAGTCTCTGGTCACTTTCTCTGCATTGAAACAGGTTGGGGTTTTTTAGACCTGTCTCCCTTTGTTCAGGCTGTGACCAAAGTGCTTAATGTGCTGTAAATTTGCTGCAACTTTGTACAAGGGAATGAGAAAAAAAATTCTGAGCACTGTTTGGTTTAACACACCCCAGCAGACACTGCAGTTAAAGAGCCTTTTTGGTAGACAGCTGCTTTCTCTTGATCTGTTTCAAAGCAGAGTTGCTCTGGCTGGGTTTATTTAGTGCCTGTTGAATGCTAACAGGCAGCTGAAATGACCAAAGCAAATATCCTTCCCAGAAATGTTTAAGTCCAGCTAAAAACGCTGTCTGGCCCTTGGGTTCTTGGTGAGTTGGTTCCCACAGTAACCTGATTGTTTGCCTTTATGATGTGGAAATCCAAGCTAGTTCATACCAACCAGTCTTCTCTGCACTAAATAGCCTAATGAGCTTTCTGATTAATTAAGATCTTAAAACCCTGGGTCCTTAAATGCCACTCTGCCTTTTATTCCAGCACTACATTTATTTAATGTATACTGTCCGTAGCAGAGTGGTGAACGGTCACCATGGTGAACTAACCAGAGCCAGAAACAGAAGCAGCCTTGGTGAGGCTGGGTTATTTCTTACCCTAATTCAGCAATGTAGCTTTGTAGAGCAAGGCAGAGCTCTCCCTGGCTACAGTGTCAGCAGGTTTCCACACATAATGGGCAGGTCCTCTAAAAGTAAGGGAGTGAATAAGAAACATGAGGAAAGGAGACAAAGTGGAGAGGATGCTTGAAAATCCTGTTCACTTGCCTACTGTAGTAGATGAAGGAAGGAGGAGTGAGTGAAATCACAAGCTGAAAAAATTAAAGAATCCATAAAGAAGAATATCCTTAAATCCTTAAATATAATTAGTGAAGGATGTTCCTGTCAAGTACAGGAACATTCAAAAACTGTTCAGGGGATTCTGCTGTTCATTTCTGGTTGCTCCACTCTCTGTAGTGGGAACCCACTCTTGCTACCTTCACCTTCTAGTAAGATCTACAAAGAAAGCGATGGTTATCCTCTCAAAGTACAGAAGAAGATAAATATGTATTTTCATTGTTTATTTAAAAAAAAAAAATCATGTAAGGTACTTGGCAATATTCCTGATGTCTTCTGAATAGTTTTGGAACAGCACTTAACTGTGCAAAACTAAAATAGGAGCTCTTCCTGTGGAAGTACCTCACAAAGCTGCCATGTTTGGAGTTGGAGGAAAACTCTTGCAGAAGAAATAAAGTAATTTTCAAGGGTCCAAGGTTCTTGAAATAAAAAAAAATTGAAGGGGCTGTAAGAGGGCTGAACTTGACCTAGATAAACTGGTAGAAAACCTTGTGTATTGCTTGTAGAATATAAGGATCTATAAAACTATTTTGTCTATTTGATACTTCTTAAAGACCTGAATATTTTCCTACTGTTATTTGTTGAAAGCAAGCTATGCTGTACTTTGTATCTGCCCTGCAAATGAAAAGACAAGACCTGACAGCCTTTAAGTTTAAGCAGCGTTTTAGGGATTGCTTTCTGTTTGCAGGTAGAGAGCAGTCCTGCCTTTCTCTTCAGTTTTAAAGCTAGTATGTGGCTCCATGAATTTAGACTTTACTTTGGATATAGCCCAAGAGATGGGCAAAAACCTGAGACTAAGCTGTTAAGTAAGTGTAGACTTTTTAATGAATGATTGGGATGGTGTTTGGTTCAGCCATGGATTTCTGCCATGCTCTCAGGATTGGCAGTGAGCATAGCTGAAGATGAACAGCTGTGCATCACCTTTATTCTGCATCAGGGTCTCCTGTCATTACCACTGTTCCTTTGATTCTGAATAATACAGTGTTATGGTAGCAGTTAAACAGTCAAGATGTATCTAGTTTGCTTTTTAGTTTGTAATACCTGTAAGGAATTATTGTAAGAGTTACTAGGAAAAAAATCAAATGCGGCATTAATTTTCTGCAACATGACAATTGTGCCAGTCTTCTGTTGTTTCCTATTTTGCCATTACTGCAGGAAAAATAACCAGCATGTTCAGAGCAACATGCAAAGCTATGATGCAGAGAGACATGATGTTCAGTGTGCTTTAAGAATGCTCTTAATCACAATATCTACAGCCCAGACGAACAAAGAGAAGAATGCAGATAAACAGAACATCCAGGTTCCTTGGGGCACAATCTTGGACATCCCTCCTTGGACTTCAAAGCTGTCCATTTGTTGACATTACTTTTTTAACTGAACTGTGCAAATAAATTAGCAATAACTAGTTTTAATTAACTTTTTTGCATTACAAAGGGCTGATCACTGTCAGATGTTCTTACAAAAAGTACAGGCTTCATGTGCTGTGGCTGGGACATCTCCAGTGTTGAGGAGGCCAGATGAAGGTGGTCCTCTGTTACCCTGACAGCAGGGAGGGAGCTGTGAAGAAAATCCATAGCTCCAGCAGGTTCACCGGTGCCCATTTGTGTGGCATTTCTTCCAACAGACACTGAACCTCCGAGAATCCAGTGCCCGAGTGTGAAGGAGAAAACAGCAGAGCCCAACAAGTTGACGGCCAGAGTGTTCTGGGACACCCCGGAGGGACGGGACACGGCTGATGGCATTCTGACAGAGTAGGTGACAATCTGTAGATGTTTGCATTTTCTCCTTCTTATTCCTTGGTTAGAAATTCATCTGATATGAGAGTGGCTGGGTACCCTGTCCCTGGAATTCATCCAAGATGCTTGTTTTGGCAACTTGGGAGGAGAACCGTTCAGGCCCTGGATAGCAGATTGTTGTGGTTATCTTAAAGCTGATGGAATAGACAACAGTATTTTGACCTGTGGAATTTTCTAGAGGTTCTTTGTGGATCTCACAGTCAGCAGGTTTTCTTACAGCAAGTTACCTTTTGTACAAAACAATGAAAAAAGAGTAGTGCTTTGGAGGAAGCAGCAGAGGCAAGTTTGACTGTCTTAAAAATAACCAAGGTAAATTGTGGCACAAAAAAAAATAATTCATATTTAGCCTTCTTTCTGAAGTAATGATGGCTACTGATGTCCCAGGATTCTGCAGTTACCTTTAAAGTAACACTTCTTTTTTTAAACTTCGGTAACTTTAAACATTGGATTAACATTTTAAAAATTTCTTTGTCCATTTTTTTCTTTATGGTTTCACAGTCACATTTTCCAGAAGAGCCAGGTGTACTTGTAATGGTACTACTGCCTCTGATTTTCCCATTTTTATCATGCAGGATTTGTGTCATTCTATCTAGATTGTTATAATGGCAGGAGTACAGAAGATCTGCTTCTTTCATTAAGCAAGTTACACCTTTTAATGTTGTAATAGTGGACTGATTAAGCTTAAAAGCTCAAAGTTGTAAGCTTAAAGATATTTTAAATTCATGTGAATGGAAAAAAACTGTTGAAAGACATAACAATATTGGGCTTTTATTGCTATAACTTAGTATTAGAAAGAGGAATTCATTGCACAGTTAAGAACAATATTGCTGTAAAGGTCTGATCTAATAATTCTATGACAATTGGCAGCATTAAAAAAATTACACCTGATAAAACAAAACTTTTGAAAATGTCAGAATAAAGAAATTCCAAAGTCTTTTTGCCAGATAGGCAAGAAAAATGAGGAATATCCCAGGAAGACTTTGTCATACAAGTAATATTGTCAGCTCAAAAGAGGCAAACTCTTGAGTTGGTGGAAGTTTTCTCACATATCTTTTTTTTTTTTATAAAATCTTACTAGTTTTCTGGACTATACAGATGCACAAGGTCTTGCAGTTCCATGAGAATATAAGCTTTTCCATTACATGGAACACTACTCAACCTCAGTGCTTCAATACTGAGGATATGTTTAACATGTCTGAATTCTCCTGCCTCATTTGATGAAAATGCTGCTGTGGATCACCACACCCTTCTGCTGTGACACTAAATCTCACTTTCTGTTCCATTTCTATACGTATGAATAGTCACAAATGACAATCATGGGAGCGGTTCAGAGCAGCCAGATGGAATACATCTCCATTTTTCATGCACTGTGACAGCTCTGGGTTAGGCTGTGACCCTGACAGTGGATTGTTATCAATAGAAAATGAGAGAGACTCAATCTGGATTTTTTCTTAAGGAAAAGGAAGCTTGACTTCCTCTGGGCACAGTGGCTTGGCTACACTATGGACTGCCTTATAGGAAGGGAGCAGGCCCTGCCTGCTTTGCCTCCCTTGTCTCAGCAGGCTATACAGCTCCAGAGTGGGCTGTAGGTAGCAAATTAAAATACTGTGGTTGCTGCTTCTTTCTTGCTTACTCTCAAATCTCCAGTCCTGCAGTGCAGCCAGACTTAGCGTGCCACAAACATCTCTCTTCGGGCTTTTACAGCACCATCAGCAGGAAAATACTGTTGAATTTATGAATGTCTGTTCTATCTCCTATTTTAGTGTTATTTTGAAAGGCCTGCCACCAGGGTCACATTTTCCAGAAGGTGACCACAAAATCCAATATACTGTGTTTGACAGAGCTGAAAACAAAGGCACTTGCAAATTTCTCGTTAAAGTCAGAGGTAAGAATGATGTTTTACCCTAAAAATACAATCAGTGTTTGTATCTGGTGTAGCAGGCAATTTGAAACTGTCCTCATTTCTGTATTTATTTGCATATGTATGTTTATATAAACTCTGTGTTGATGCTGAAAGAGAGAACACAGTCTTGCTGAAGACCCTGGGGCCAGATCTGCAGCAGGGTGCAGCATTCTTGCACATTCAGGAAGAGCTTCATTGATGACTCTTGCCTCCTGCTTCATACCCTTTCCCTCCTGCAAGCTTCGTCCTGATGCTTGGCTTGTGAGCTGCTGAAACAAGGATGCAAAGGAGTTTTTTCAGCTGTGACTCACATGTGTCAAGCAGAGCTGCCCTTTCACAAATCCAAATCCTCAAATGTGGAGTTGAATATACAGAAATGAAACCTGTAGGTTTCAGCTTCAGCTCTTCATGCTTCATGACCTTTTGTTACCATGAGACCACAATCACATGCATACACCTGTATATCTGTTTCATTTTAGTTTACATAAGAGTTCAGAGTGCAGGTTTGTTTTGGTTAGTTGGTGTTTTTAAGTACATGACTGTAATGCTACAGAAAGAAGAGAAATGTCACGGTACTGGTATTTCACTGGCCCATGGTACCCTTGCAACAAATGGTGATTCATTCTTTTTTGTTTGTTTTTCTCTTGCTTAAAGTCAGACGCTGTGTGAAATTAAATGCCCCAGATAATGGCTACATGAAGTGTTCAGGTGACGGAAATAACTATGGTGCCACCTGCGAGTTCTCCTGCATCGGTGGCTACGAGCTGCAAGGAAGCCCAGCTAGAGTGTGCCAGTACAATTTGGGGTGGTCAGGAGTGGAGCCAACCTGTGCAGGTAAGTATTTCACTGCTTTACCAAAAGGGCTGACAGAGCAGTGGTTCTCAGAGAATTTGGGAAGGGGGCATGGGGTGGAATACAGCTCCAGTGTCCCAGAGGTAGGAAACTTAACATCTCTGTCTCCTCTGCCAGTTTGCACTTAGAGCTGAACCCTTTGCCACTTTTGGCTTCTCTTTCCTAGGGTGATGATGGTCTCACAACTGATAGTTTGTTTTAGCTCAGAGCTCTCTACAAATGTCACATTCTGGAGTCAATCCATCTTGCAAGCCAGAAGAGTTAACAATAAAAATGTTGGCTTTGATAAGGCCAATATTTCACCCATGTCTTCTCTATTATTGTTTCTTGTTCTTGTGTTTCTGCCATCTTGTAGAAATAGATCTGTTTCCAGTATGCTCTCTAACTTTTGTTTTAATTTTAATTCTAGCCATGAATATTAATGTGAATGTGAGGACTGCAGCTGCGCTTCTGGATCAATTTTATGAGAAGCGGAGACTGCTAATTATTTCGACTCCTACTGCAGCCAACTTCTTCTACAGGATGCAGCTGGGAATGCTGCAGGTAAAACACATTTAAGGGGGATGTGCAACTGTTATTTTTTTCTTTAAGGAAAGACACGAGAAGACAAGATCCAGTGTTTGATAGAAATCCATAAACTTCAGCTGTTATATTGCAGCCACTGGGGTGTCTGGCTGAAGCAGTCATGCCTCTGGATTAATCCTTTTCACAGGGGCTAGAGTTGAGACGTCTCCCCAGTCTGTAATTCAGCTCCATTCTGGATTGTGCTGTCTCTGACTGACCAGTCACTGAATCCCAGGCAATTCTGGCCCTTCCATCACCCACAAATTAATTTAATATTAACTTGCCTTCAATAATAATTCCGTCACTCAGCTTCTAAAGAAGTTGGAAAAACCCCCAATCCTCCAGCACTTCAGTGGGGTGCAGTTCATGCAAACCAGGCTTACAGACTTTGTAACTACAATGCAAGGAAGTGTGAACAGCTTCAGAAATAGCAAGTGCACCAGCAAACAAAGGACTAGAGACTCAGTACAGAAATTGTCCAGTGATGGAGATAACACTGGGGTATTTTGCTAAAAAAAATTTAAACTTCTGGTAACTGTCCTTCTTATGGGTTATAAATGCAATGCTTTTGTTGGCTTGTTTGACTTATTGATGTATCTCCAAAATGTATCTGTGCCTCAGTGGATGGAAGGAAAAGAATCAGTCCTGTATTCTTTCACAGCAACAAGTGTTTTTATCTTGTTTTTTTTTTTTTCCTTCTCGCAATTGTAACAAAATTCAGTATAAATAGTCATTGGGATAACTACAGGATGATGTTTTTAACTGCTGTTACAGTTGTATTTAAGAAAAAAAAAATCGATTCTTTTTTCCCCACTCGGTAAACTTGGAGAGAAAATTCAATATATTTATCAAACTGAAATAGTTTAAAATACTAAATTTATCTGCTATAGTAGATTTTCCACTCCTTGACAGTGGGCAAATAAGTTGGCATGAAAGAAAACTTTCTGCAGTCAACTTCTATTTCACATACTTCGCTTTGATCACCAAATTAGATTGCTGGTACAGTGCTTAATACACTGGCATCTTCTCATGTCACTACAGAGAAAAGTTTGTATTTCTCCTAGGTGGTCTCTGTGTGTTGGGGTTTTTTGGAGTAGTGAAGAATCTGTCATTTAACATCTCCTGAGTCGTGAGGCTCTAGCTCCTTGCCATGAAGGTTAGACAGCTTTCAAATTATGCTCTCAATTCAGTTTAACACATCTCACTAACATAAGATGGGGCTCTATGAACACTCAAAACATCCCCCTGTTCTCTCCCTGGTAACTAGCCCAGCTGTTTCTGATTTTGCCCCTTGCAGCCGGCGCAGTGTGGGTTAGACCTCCGACATGTCACCGTGGTTGAGCTGGTTGGTGTCTTCCCAGCTCAGATAGGAAGAATAGGTGTAAAGCTGCTGCCCCCATCACTTGCCCTGCAACTCAGGTAAAGGAACCTCTCACTGCTGTTGTGTTTTTGCCTTATCATACAAGATGCATTGCTTTTGATTCCCTGCATGTTACTCTCTAAATATATATATTCCACTCTAATGTACATAGCTAGACACTGAAAGGTAGATGATGATGAGTATGCTTTAGGATTTATTTGCTCTCTGTGTGACAGCTACTGCAAATTCACAGAAAATAAAAGTATAATAACAACTTCAATATTTATTTAATGTATTAGATTTTATACAATATTTTTATCTTTATTATTTTAATTCACATTGTTTGCATTTTTATTTATTATATATTTAATATCCCTATGGTCATGTTATAGGTCTGAAACTGAAAACACTTCAAAGTATGTCTTTGTGCTGGAGTTGGTCTGATGCAAACATGAGAGGCCACAGTCCCTTTGCAAGGACAAAGTCCTCCTTTGCTATGGGGCAGCTGCCAGGGCAGCCTCAAATGGCAGCAACAGCCCATCCTCTCTGCCCCAGTGCTGGTGGTTGTGGCCAGGCCCAAAGGGGAAGCAGTGGTGGCTCCTTGAAGTCCCACATGTAGGAATGATATGGGCAGCATTTCAAAGAGGAAATTATCTCAGCCTTCTCAGCCCAACCACAGCATCAGCAGTTTTACTGAGGGGCCTAAACTGTTCTGACTTGGGTTTAGACTGGCAGGGGATTGGTTTTCACTTGAAGGGGAGACTTCAAGTGCCAGCATTTCCAAGGGACAGGAAGACAACAAAAGCCAAAAGTGAAGCGCTCATTGGCAGGGAAAGTTGTAGTTATTTAGAAAAAAACAGTCCAGGAGCATTTTAGGCAACATATTCTGTGATATGCCTGATAAAAGGGAGAGAGTTTTAACTGGAGACAGTGCAAGTTGCTGACACATCAGAGAGGGTTTTTTTGGTGTTTGGTTTTTTGTGTGTGGTTTTTTTTTTTTGAACTAAAAAAGAATTATTCTTTGTAAAAGGAAAAAGGGCACAAAGAACCTCTCTTACTTTTTAGAATGAAAGTACTTTTACTAAAGTTGAGATGGTTTTCTTGTGGCTCTGTAGAAAATAATAAGCTTTCTTGACACCTCATCCCTGCTTCCCTGCAACCTTTAATGGAGCTGCATTTCAGAAATTGATATGGCATGACCTGCCTTGCACTCAGTGAAAGTTAGTTTTCCATTGATTTTTTTTTTGATTGTTGCTTAATGTGTGACTTACAGTTTTCCATTTTGAAGAAGGCACTTAAATCAATATGAAATACACTCTTAAACATCTTGAATAAAGATGTTGTCCAGAATGGGCATTTCAGTAAGCTAATGAGCACAGGTACCCTAGTTAAAACTAAGAAAGCTCAGAAGTTTAGCATTTGGATTTTTAGAAGGTAAGCATTTTCCTTAGGTGATATAAGGCACAAGATGAATGTGGTTCTCCATCACCCTCGCTTAGCTTTAATCTTTATTTTAACTAGAATTTAATGGCCAAGCTCCCTAATTGCAGGAGGTTGCCTGAAGTGCTCAAACTTGTTCGAAGGCTGAGGAAAGTCAGTTTTGATGCTTCACACCTTTCCAACTTCCTCCCCCTGCCCCCCCCTCCACATCCTGTTCTTCATGGCAGCTTTCTTGTCCTCACACCATTCTCATGGCTGCCTGAATTTACTGACCGCACACTAATGATGGTGACTGACTGCATGTCTGAGGATCATCCAGTTCATTACCTCTTTTACCACTTTGGAAGAAAAGAACTCCCTGATTGGCAAGAGGGTTTTGTTCTCATAAATTGCAGTCACCACCAAGTAGATGTTTGTTTTTATTAGGTAAAAATGAAAGCAGACTCCAATAATTTTATCCTGCATTTTCTTATTGTGATTTTATGCCATGTGGAAGCCAAGAAAGGGAATAATCTATTTATATCTCTAGTTCACCATAAGGGTTTTCTTCAGCCCATGTACATACTACCTTTTTTACCTCACCCTTTTTTTACTCTTGTGATGACAATAGGTAATGGCATGTGCTATACTAACAGTCAGAGGTCTGAGAAGAAAACAGAGCTCGGTGCAGTTGCTTTGACCCTTCCAAAAAGCACAGGTACAGCCTGCAGCACATGCAGGCATCTGGTCTTTGTTTCAGTATTAAGAAGAAGGAGTCAGATAAAGTGGACTCTGTGCAGCCCCATCTGACCATTCCCACCTTCCTCTCTCAGATTCAAGAGTCTGGTTCTGCCCTTTGTTAGTTGGAAGTGCCAAGTTAACAAAAGTTAACTTAAAAACTTAACAAAAGTTCCTTACTTTGCAGGCTGCTGCTGAGGATCCCCCATTACAATTTCAACATCGTGGTGATGGACAAGCATGGAATGGACAAGGAACGCTATCCTTTCCCAGCAACACCAGCTGAGCTCTTTGCCCTTATTGACAAATTTCCCTTGAGAAAAGATGAGATGAAACTGCAAGCAGAAATTGGTCAATCATGTCCCTAAATCAGAATTTCAGGGCTTGCAGTTGTCAGTGAATTTTATTTTTTTAATTCACATAATTCTCTCCTTGCTGCTACAAAAGCATGGCTTTTTTAATCACTGATGTGATTTTTGTGTGTATTGGTAAGTCTGTCCAGCCATGTAGGTGCTCTGCATAGAAGTATGCACAATGCTTCTTTGTACTTTCAGTCATAGAATCACAGAATGGCCTGGGTTGGAAGCGACCTTAAATATCATCTTGTTCCAACTCCCCTGCCATGGGCAGGGACACCTTCAACTAGACCAGGTTGCTCAGAGCCCCATCCAGCCTGGCCTTGAACACTTCCAGGGATAGGACATTCTCTGGGCAACCTGTTCAAGTGTCTACCCACCCTCACAGCAAAGAATTTTTCCCTAATGTCTGCTTTGAACCCATTCTCTTTCAGTTTGAAGCTTTCCTCCTTGTCTTGTCACTACATGCTAGTGTAAAAAGTCACTCTCCATCCTTCTTGTAGGCTCCCTTCAGGTACTGCAAGGCCAGAATTATGTCACCCAGAAGCCTTCTCTTTTTTAGGCTGAACAATCCTAATTCTCTCAGCCTTTCCTCACAGGAGAGGTGCTCCATCCCTCTAATCACCTCAGTGGCTTCCTCTGGACTTGCTCCAACAGGTTGATGTCCTTCCTGTGCTGGAAACCCCAGAGCTGGATGAATGTGGATGTAGGATTACTACCTAATGGAATTTCTTGTACAGAGAGTGAAGGACTGAGGAACATTTCTGGGAGTTTATTTTGGATTTTTCATTCAGTGTAAAATTGGGGTTTCTTTCTTACTGTTTATAATTCTAATAAATAAAATATTGTTTTGCAAACAGATAGTTGTCTTAAATTCCTCTCGGTGATTAAAGTTGGTTCATTGATTCAGAAGTTGCATCAAAACACCTCTCTGCAAACCCTTGTAACAGACATTTGCCTCACACAGTGTACAAACAACCCCGTGGTGTCTTTCAGTTCTGCTAAAAATAAGGCCAATCACAGCCCCAAAGCATCAGCCACAGGCACCACAAGCATCTGTTTTCAGCAGCAGCAGGGAGAGAATAGATGATATCAGGAGTGTGGAAGTCAGTGCCAAAGGGAATGTGATAAAGGAACAGGGAGCAGTAGAGAGGCAGTATTTGAAGGGCGTGTACTACAGCGCTTGATGGAAACATATGCTCTTACCTGGTATGTTTCTGCTTGTGGCACTTAGTGTCTAACTGTCTTGGAGTAGCACATTTCTTTCCCCTCTTCACCTTGGAAACAGATCAGACTGTTTATTTGATGGCAAGGAAACTATACTGTCAGGGAAACTTCAGCAAGGATCTGTCACTTTCAAAGCTGTGAAAACACTTGTTTGCAAACAGCCACAGCAAGTCATCCCTTACGAATTAACAAAAAGTTCTCTATTTAATAAAAAGTATTAGGAGACAATCTAAAAAGGAAAAGTTTTCTGTTGTTTTATTATAGCCCCTATTATTATAGTCTTGACAATCTACAGCAAAGAATATATGTCATGCATGAAAATAAAAGCATCAAAGGAGTGACAATTCTGAATTACAACTTTGGATGTCTGTTTGCAGGAGATGATGTATAATTTGACATGTCTGAAAAGCAGCACTCCAGTGTCTGTGCTGTTCATTCTCACCACTCAAGAGAACAGGCCTGCTTTTTTTCAGCCAAATGCTTGTTTGACTTTAAGTGTAAGGTGTCAAAACACTTTTACCAGCATATTTAAAACAATCCTTACCAAACTTTTGTCTATCACACCCTCTGAAATCACAAAAAAAAAAAAAAAAAGAAAAGAAAAGCAAGAAAACAAAAAAAACCCTCCCAAAAACTCTTTTAAAAAGATTGCTCCTGCAAGAGAATTAACGAGGGACTGACTGTGAAGAGAGGGAAGTCAGCCAGCAAAAGCTAATTTGTGGACTGAAGCATGACAGCACCAAGGAGAGGGTGGGTGGTGGTATGCCGTGTCTTCTGAACAGGATGATCTGCTTCCCAGTGTTAGGGGATTATTGCTAAACACCCAGAGCATGGCATGGCCCTGGTGAGGGCTGCCTGAAGTGCTGGTGCCAAAAGCCAGGAAGATCAGGATACAGCCTGAACTCTGCAGGTGGTGGTGCCAGGTTTACAAGGATGAGCAACCGGGCATGAGGGAAGCCCTGAGTGGGCTTTACAAATGTTGCTGTTAGGAATAAGGTACAAGGACAGGATTAGTGACAAAAACATCACAGAAATAACATTTCTTGTTCAGACTTGACCAAAGCAAAAATAAAGTAAGTCCTGAACGCAGTGTAAAGGAGCAAGGAGCATAAGAGGCAGTATGGTGGTAAACACAGCTGTACTCCCATTGCCTTTCCTCTGCTGCCTAACAGCAGTGGTTAAGAAAATTAGACAGGGCCAGTCACACCAAAGACATGGACCTGTTGGAACCAGGGAAGAGCCATTAAGCTGATCCAAGGGCTGGATCATCTCTCCCAGGAAGACAGGCTGGAAGATATGAGGTGGTTCAGCCTGGAGAAGAGAAGGCTCTGGGGAGACTTTACAGCAGCCTAAAGAGGGACCTAAAAGAGAGATGGAAAGGGACTTTACATGGGGGGTGTAGTGGTTGGAGAAGGGGCAATGGCCCTAAGCTGAAGGAGGGCAGGTCTAAATGAGATATTAGGAAGAAATTCTTTACTGTGGGGGTGGTGAGGCACTAGAACCCAGAGGTGTTCAAGGCTGGGTGGGGCTCGGAGCAGCCTGGTCTAGGGGAAGGTTCCCAGCTCACAGCAGGGAGGTTGGAACTAGATGATCTTTAACGTTCCTTCCAACCCAAATCATGCCATGATTCTATGATTCTCTGCCTGTGGAACAGAGCCCAAGGACACATCCATACGCAGACTGCTGTGGGATCAGTTCCCTGGCTCAGGTTCTTGAGCATGCATGTGCTTATAGCATGAATCACAGGTAGACAGGTTTGGGGGTTTTCCCCCCTCACTTTCCTAACTGAAAAAACAAAGCAACTGATTTCCAGTGATTTAAACTTTATCAAAAAAAAAAAAAATCATCCCATATGGGTCTGGTTTTCTCCTGTATTGCTGCAATTCCAATCTGCTGCTGTTCCATTTTGATTTAGGTACAAAGTCAGTGCATCCAGTCATCTTTCACGACTGGGTGAACAGGAGCAGGGCTTTAGAATTGCTACAATCAGGAAAGCGATTGCAATCACTAGGCTGTTACAGGAAATTGAGTTAAGTGGAGGAGAGTGCATGAGTGATTGGATTACTGGTTCTAGTTCTGCACAGAACAGCTATTAAAATCCTATGATTAAGAAAAGCTGTTCTTGATTAGTAATACAAGGTTTCTAGCATTTTCTGTTGTACATTTTTGTGGGCGACAGTGGAAAAACACCACGTGCCTTCTCTGTTTTGGAGTCAAATCAACCTGCATGTACACAGGTATGTGGTAGAATGGCCTTTAGGGAAAGAAGTCTTTTAACAAAGGACTTAGTATTTCCAGCTTTAGCCCAGCATTTATATATTCAAATATATTCCAATAATTCACCCTGTAGCCTTTTGGTCCCAGAAAAATAGCACTGTGTAAACAAGGTTCAGTATCTACACCAGTGCACCTTTTTTAATAAAGATTTAACAGAAAATTCTCCTCCCTCAAAGTTTTACTGGCTGGAGTCTTTCTTCTACTACCAATGTGGATCTTCTTGCCATAGCTCTAGTCTGACAGCACTGCTGTCAAAATGCAAATCTGGTTTAAAACATGAATATTAGACCTGCCATAAGTCTTGTCCTCTCCTCTCCCACCTCCAGGCTGTTCGTTGCAGGAGATGTGACACATCACAGTGTGTGGATACAGTCATGGGCTGGAGGTTTCTACATCAATCTGGAGGTAGTTTTCTGTTTGGAATATGAACAAAAAGCCTTCAATTATTTTAGATCTGAAAAGAATTTCGTCTCTGACACACAGTGTCTTTTACAAACAAAACTACTGAGATATATTGTGGGAGGCAGCAATTTCTCAGCACAAAGCAATTTTGTAAATGGCCCGATTTTCCCCAATTCTACCTATGAATCTACCTAATTAGATAAGAACACCCCCTGCCATCACACACCTCCTCGAGAGCTGCAGAGGAGACAAAAATTGGAGTTGTACATCCCTCCTCTTGAAGTTCAGATCCCTCCCCTCTAAGACAGAAGGCATTCTGTTTTAATGAAAACAACAATGACCCTTAACAGCTCCGCACTAAATGACTGCAACATGCAGCTTCATTAGAGCTCAGTACTTATATAAGAGTGTGAGTCAGACTGCATCACATAATTAATGAAAATGCAGAGGCTATAAAGTAACCTGAAGTATATTTAAATACTGTTACAATCACAACCCGCTTTTTAAATTGAGGTGGTGAAATAATGGAGCTTATGCTGTGCAATCTTAGTGCTTGATCCCTTCCAGGCACTCACCACAGGCTCTGTTCCTGCTGTGCATCTGCAGAAAGGGAAAAGGGAGAGAGTGCTTCACACCATCAGGAGGTGGAACAGCTCTCTTCTCGACTGTGTAGCTGCTGCCCATTTCTTTCTCCCCATTTGTGGCTGGAGAGTATTTTTATGGCAGCTCAGTGAAGGGAAGAGTGGGAAACCATTTGCGGATGCTGGAAGGCAGAGAGCAGCAAGGCTGCCTAGGCTAGAAGAGCCAGCGAGGAGCAGCTGAGGAGAGCACATGCATTTCTCTGGCCAAGCAGTGATCCAGCTGCTGCATGCTCTGTGAAACACAAGGGAAGCAGTTGGGAAAGCCATGTGGAATGTGCTAGTGCATATCCAGTTACCAGCATATCTCCCATTGCCACCCACACAGCCAGAGAGTAACCAAGAGCTGAATTTCAGTAATTAGGATGGCCCATACTTCAAATTTACAGTGAGAATTCAGCATCTATCACCTCAAAGAGAAGGGGATGAGAGATTACAATTCAATTGTACAGAAGTCACAGAAGTGTCATCCAGACCCCACAAAAAAAATCCTGAAGTACAGTCCCAAGCCAAGGTGCAAAGAGCAGAGAAATGGCAGGAGGCTTCTTCCCCACCTGCAGCTGCTTTTCAGTTTGACCTCCCCATAAAGGTCAGAACCAGCACAGGGGTGAGCTGGACATGAGTGGTGTGAGGGCAAAAGAGCCATCTGCCTGTGCCCAAATCACACCAAGAGACTAGTGACCCCCCTGAGCTGGTCTGCCCTTACCCTGCGCACAGGAACCAAAGCAGGAATTGAGCTAGAGTTTTGGGCTACTCCAAAGTGAGCAAAGGCAAGCACATGCTCAGAAACACGAGTTCTCAGACAGCAGGGGAGATGGTGCAAGACAAAAAAAGCCCAGGGAACTGGAGAACCAAAAGAAGACGCAAGAGAGCCCTCATCTCTGAAGGAAGTTGAAGTGGGCATGACTCAGTGATCAAATGCTTGTTTTTTCTTAAAAATAATAACAAAAAAAAAAAAATCAGGACTAGCAATTACAGAAAATATGCATTTGAGCATACGTGGATTTTCAGGTGAGCAGGATCTTGAACTAGGGAAGAGGCAGGAGATTCAGAGACAGAAGGGAAGACCTACTTACAAAATCAAAAATAGCTTAATTGCTACACTTTAAGTACATTAAGAAAAGCCAGAAAAAGCAGAGCCAAACATCATCAATGGAGTCCCATCTCTGAAGACATGCCAGGCCTCTTGCATTAGTCATCACATATAAGTGATGTCTTATCTCAGTGAAATAATATGGGATATTTCCCGAAGACATCCTTATATAGTTTGCTGTAATGCATTTCAGAAGAGAAAAAGACACAGCAACATTTCAGTATTTTAATTTAAAAGACAGAACAGAAATCTTGATAACAGTTCCAAATGTATTACCAGTCACCTTTTTTCACAAAACTGAATGTACAATGCACAGCACAAAAATGTTCTCAGCAGGAAACATTGCTTTGTCTAAATTGCAACAGAAGTTCACATACTGCAGTGCCATTTGCTGCTACTATTGTTCATGTCCAGCAGAATAATTCAACAAATCACTAGCAACAGATTTTAAGCAGAACAAATGCAGAACGAGGGGTATGTGACATTCCGTAATTGCTGCAACAAATGACTATGCTTGGCTTTAGGCAACCTCAAGAATTAGAGCTATCCTCAAAAATACACACTGAGCAGTCAGGAGCAGTAGCACACAGTTATTGCCACAAAGTAGAATTGCTGAAATAACTAATCTAAATAAAGGGCCAAGATGCACCAAGAGTGAGTTTCAACGTAAAAACACCTAAAAAGCAAGTTGAGATTCAGTTTCCGGTGTCAGTGTCAATATACACGGTATAATTGACACTGTATTATTACCACTTATTAAAGAGCATTTGCACACATGAAATCACCAGGTAAGAAGTTCATGGGACACAGTGGTAAGGTTCTGCTAGCATGCTTCTTAGCACCTCCTGCTGAGCTATGGTGAAGAGCATCACTGCAAATAAACATTTGCATCCTATTTTGGAATTTACCACATGTTCCACCACCATTTCTCTAGATTTCTCCAATGTTAATATTCCTGTGTGTAAAAAAATAAATAGTTTTTTTTTTTTTTTTTTTTTTTTTTTTTTTTTTAAATTACTTAAAAGGTTTTATAAAGTGCATGGGCAGCTTTCAGGTGATGCTTATTTCTGTCACTGTGGCAAAGTGCTGTAAAAATCAATACTGTGTTAGGGAAGTAAAAATTTCAGACTTAACCTCATATGGATGAGAATAAGTGGGGCTATCACTTCACTTCTGCATGGTGCCTCCTTCCAGACATTGGAGATGAGTGTTCAGGTCGAACCTTCTGGTCAGGGCTGCTTGACCAAAGGGAGGGATGAAGGGGAGAGAGACCCTTGCAAAGATTCAGGTACAACCCTTACTGTCTTGTGTGAATCCACAAACCAGACAGCTGTGGAAACAGGACTCTCCTCTCTTTCCCAAAGGTGTCAGGGGTCCAAACAGCCTTTCTTTTCCTTAACTCTACCATGCAAACTGCAGACTTTACATGCCTGAAGCTGGGCAATGTGCATACCCCTCAAGAAGCCAAAATTATGCCAAGATTAAATGCAAGCCTCCTATTACCTCTCCTTATCAATTAATACCAGTGAATGCTCAGAGTCTGCTCTGTTGTTACAGTTGAGTTGATATTTCACAGAATGCAACTTAGGATAATTACACTTAGCAGGGCCTAAGCAGTAAGGAAGGGAAAAATCAAAAATCAGTACACAAAAATGCTTCTTTCATGCTACCTTTGCATAGTTTGCATTGGAACAGGCACAGAAGACCAAGATTCCAGTCTAAAGCACCATGATCAAAACATGCTCACCATCCCAATGCCTTCTCTCCTAAATCATCGGCCAAGGCATCCAGCTGGGAAAGGAAGATGAAATGTGGCATCTAACAGGCAACCAAGGAAGGCAATGGCACTTGGATTAGCACAGGAAGATGGCAACAGTGTCTCTCAGAGTCTGCAGCTTTCCTCCTGCCCTCACTCAAATGTAATATGATGGAGGTGAAAGAGATGGCGAGGCCTTTTCAACCCTATTTTACCTTGCTTTTGGTATCTAAACGTGCAAGAGCACCAATGTTTAGAAGCCTAAAGTCCCCATATAGCTGGAAAACCGAGTGGAGAAACCTCTAGAGAGACAGGCTGGGATACCAAAATCTGATGGCACAACTTGGAGAGCCCTCAGCATCAGCTCTTTTTGATAGATACTGACACTGTCTGTAGATGTATTTACTGGACCCACTTGACCTTTTACAGAAAAAGTGTTATTCTTTAATGGGTCAAACCCTCCAAATCTCATCACAAGGAGGGGGAAAGATGAAGGGCGGGTAGTTGCCTTACTAAAAAAGTATGTATCAGAGTAAAATGTGATTTGCAACACATTTTCTGAAACCATAGAGCAGATTTCTTCTCCACTGCAGATTCAGTTATTAAGGTCTGTGTGGAAAAAGACAGCTCTGCTGTATCTGTTTACTCAGGGCAGGAGTTTACGAATCAATGTTAAAACTGTGGCTATTTCCTCCTAAAAATTAGCCTTGCATAAACCATTCATGCAGCTTCAATATCATAAACATAGATAGAAAAGGAAGGCTTTAGTCTAATTCCTGTCTTTCTGTCTTTTTGTTCAGCTGGGTAACACACAGAACATGATGATGCACAATTATAGGCAATTAATTCAAATATCCGGGAAACAAGAAATCACATCTGCAGTTAATCATCTTGTGCTTTTTCCAAATCATAAACCATTTTTATAGAAGAAGAGAACAAAGATATGAGAGTTATAATTAAATGCGACACTTTCCATAAATCTGACCCTTCCCACAAATGCGCTGATGACATCACAGAGCAGCAGAACTTTGCAGATTGCTCCAGTGTTTATGTGATGCTCATCACCTCTCCCAGCCTAGGATGGGTGTGACATCTATCATATGCTGCCATACAGCAGAACTGGCACTGCTAACCCAGGAGGTGATTTCCCTGTATTACTCCAAATCCCATCCATGGCAAACACCGGCACCCTGGACGAAGTTACTTCCCTGGTGAAACTGCTCCTTTCACGTGCTGAGTTGCAGTTGAGCCCTGCAGCCCATTCATAGCCCAGTCTGTAATATCAGGTGTGGGCTCAGAGTGACATTTTGGCCCTTTGGAAGGAAAGGCAGAGCTTAAAGCCCATGTATGTACTGAGTGACATTTCCAAGATGAAACCATTCATCACCAACTCTTCTACAGCACCAAAATGCGCAGAAGTTGAAGCAGTAAAGTACAAACTTTTTTCTTTCAGCACAAGACTTGATTTAGCTAAGATGTTCATGCTTAGAAGGTTAGGAAGTATAATTCAAAAATTAGATAAACTCTTGCACTCCATTAAGAGTAAATTAAATTCAAAATTGTTTTGAGATTTTCAATTTGGCAAATGAAAAAGTGTCCAGTTTGAGGTCCAGCTTGGAGGAGTTTTTTGTTCTTCTAATTTTTCTTATTTTCACCATCAAAATAAAACAGAAGCAAACCATCCAACAGCCCAGTGTTCCTCTACAACTCTAGCTGGAATTTTACCTCAAAGAGTCATTTTCTTTAGATTCAACAAGCTTTATCTGTTTGAATCAACAATCTAGCAAGAGAAAAAAAAATCAAGTTTGTGCCTACATGTCAATGTGATATTATTATTCTCAAAATAAATGCAGATTCAGTACAAACAGCCAAGACAACTTAGAACAATTGTGTTAAAGGCAGAGGTAGTTCAGGTGCTAAAAGTTAGGTTTGGTTTCACTTTTGAAAACACTGATAAAAACAAAATCTAATACTTAAAGATAGACTATTATGATAAGAAAAAGGTCATAAAATGTTATGTGCTTCATATTTGTGCTCTAATTTATCAGCTCACAGCATCTGCGGCACAGAATTGTAGAATCATTGAACTGTTTAGGTTTGAAAAATGAAAAGTCAGGTAAACTAGACTGGACTTGTTTTGCTTCCCCATTTGAGCCAAACTTGAGAAGAAAATGAAGAATAGTTAGAGAAGAAAAATGAAGTCAGTTTTTTTGAATTACTGCTGACTTTTGGCTCCCAATCTGAGCTTCTCTAAGGGAATTTTGTTTTCAAAGATGACTCAGTAGTTCCTGAAAACTGTGAGTCTCTAACTGGGCAAGCAGTACCTCCAGTGACTTGTAAAAGTCGTATCACAATTTTAATAGAAAATATTCATAATGAAATAAATAATTGTATTAAAGCTACTATCTTTAACACAAATAAATATTTTTTATCCAATAATATTAGCATCTTAAAAGACTGGCTGCAAACTTCCCTGCAGTTTCCAGCCAGTCAAACAAAAAACAGTATAAAGTATCTTTAAATAATTAAATGGAATTAAGCTCTAAATACATATATGTAATTCTATAGCTACAGATGTCAAAAGTCCCTGCTATAGTTACTTAGCTATTAGTTCATATTCTGTTGTTCAATCTAGATTTCTTGTAATTTCTGGATTGTGCAGAACATTTGTATCTCTCAAGTTAGGTTTTATGGTGTTTTTCTTCACAAAAATATTTGAATACTGATATTTTGATCTACAGGGAATGATAGCACATTCTTTGATACTTTGGGTTTTTTCTACATATGTTCCCATGTATTTCAATTTATTTCTTTAGTACTAATACTACATTTCCAATAAGAAAACATTGTAAGGAAAAAATTAAAAATGGAAGAAAAACTATAGATTAATTTACCAGTACAAATACAAAACTGTGTTATAACACTGGGAAATTCAGGAGAAATGTTGTTCATTCAGTTTCCTGATCTGCTTTTGTCTTATACCCTGAGGAATCACATGCCATGAAATTATATTAGTATCCAATCTTGCAATGTGCTGTCCTTGAGAAAACATTATACTCCTATCTCATTATGGTAGAAGTAGCCCACAACAACTATTCTAAACAGCATGATCTTCACAAATGACCTGTGTAGGTTCCCAAAGGATGAGGGATCCAAATAGGAGGAAAATCACTTTCAGAAACCAAATGGCAAAATTGCTGTTGAACAATTGTCACAGTTAATAAGATTAACAATTGAACTGCCCAAGACCCACTCATCATTAAATCCACTGTCAACTCACAGAGATGCTCAAGAGAAAAATGTCCTACTCTGGTTAACAATTAATGTGCACACACACATCTGAGTGGGATCCCAGACCATTCAGGGACAATTCTGGTTTTACAAGTAATTTCAGCATGTGCTTCAATCTCGTTATTTTACTACATGACCTGTTGAATCAAGATTAAAGCTAATTATTTCCAGACCTGGTATGTGTCTCATCTCAGTGACATATCAGATGGGGATGGGCACATGGACATATTCTCTCCATTCAATGACATCGAAGGTCTTGCTAGATCTGTCAACGGAATGAAAACACAGTAATACCCTGTAGTTCTGAAAACTGAGGATTTGTTATGATTTATTTTCACTGGAGGCTCTTTGATTATGTTGAACCGAGTCTGCCTTTTATACAGTGCATTAAAATACCCCCAAGAATGTCAGGACACCCGCACTGCACACCAGTCCACCTGCTGCCTGTTTCTAGTGTGCAACACACTGCACTGGCCCTCCTTGGTTGGCTGCTTGGTCCCAAGTGCACCTCTGCACAGCCCAACAAGTGAGCAGGATAAAGAAATGCTGTTTGTTACCTTTCATATCATTATGGCTTCTTACCTTTCAAATACCACAGCAGACTCACCCTGAGCCTGTTTGCACTGCCCCACTGCTGCCTTCTAGGTCACCATTAACCCAGAAGGAGGTATGTAAACCAGATGTTACTTACTAAATGACCAGCCAGAGAATTTGCTCACTCTGAGCAGCCCCCAAGCAGAAGTGTTCATCAGCTGCACACCAGTTACCAGAAGAGACAAAGAAAGCCAGACTGGTCTTGGTACAAGGTCAAATTCTCACTGGCTTCAGGAGAAATAAAATTTTCACAGGAAGCCTGGGTGAAAAATGTGTGCATGGAAGTGCAGAATGTGTTAAAGTCTCACTTGGAGCCTTAATACCCAAGGCAAAGAGTACAAGCCTTTCCCATGTTCAGATGGGCAAAGTGGCAAGAGCCTGAACCCCATGGAGATCAGGAGTGCCCATGTTACCCCTCAGCAGTTAAACTCTTTCAGGGTCTGCGTTTTCCCATGCTGGATCTCAGCATTAATATCCCCTCCACTGGAGCTCCTGGATTGTCAATCATCTTCTGCCAGAGGTGCTGCTCTTCCCCTTGAGAGTCCATCCAGTCAACCTCCTTGCCATTACTTACACCTGACAATTATAAAAATACAAGGTGTTTTGCCATATTAGGAAGCAGTTAATTAACATTGCTGCTCATGTGCTACAACAGTGTACAAAATAATGCCAGGCTCTTTACACCACCCCTTGTCCAGGGAGCTGTACTGAAAACAGGTAGCTCCTGGAGAGAGAGCACTAGTTTGTCATAAAATTCCTTTGTGGTGCATGAACAGAGGCACATAAACCTCCACATTCTGCACTACAAGCAACTTTTTCCTATCAAAGGAGTAATGGATTCACACCTCTTCCAGGTCATCAGCAGCAGAAAGGCTGATGCTGGACAAAAGCAGTTTCCTCCTTCTCACTGGGATCCTAAGGAACAGTTCAAGGTATTCACAATTCTCCTAGACTGTGCAGAACTACAGCAGGGCACACAACTTTTGTGTGTCACTCATTGGATGAAAGAACTAAATTATCTACAGATTACATGTTGCCTTCTCTCCCTTTTCAATTTCCCCAAGTTCCCATATGCTTTCCAAGCACTTCTATCTTTCATACATATAAATCACTGGGTGAGGAAGAAGGAGAGCAGAATAAGAAAAGCAATCATGAGTCAGATGGGACCTTACCATTTCCAGTGCTCAAACGGACACCTCCCAGAAAAATATTGCTGGAAAGCGACTCCTTGTCCCACACAGTCAATTCTAGGCAGACATTACGTATATCCCTTGAATTCAAGCCACTGAAAACAAAGGTATGATTCCACTGGGGGTTCACACTCTTTTTTACTATGGGGGTTTTGTGTTTTGTAGCTTTGCTGTCGTCTGGGAGCAGATATCTGTGAGACACAGAAAAGTGAAACTGAATATATAAATGGGTAGTTGCATAATGCTCACAAAGAGTTACAATCATGTAAAGGCTCAAACAGGATTAAGACCCCATCTCCCCACTAAGATAAGCATATTGTGCATTTCTGCTTCATTTGTTCTTACAGTTACCAACAGCAGAAATTGGAATTAGGTCTCCTTGCCCCAAGTCTTGGGTCTCAACCTCAGTCTTTTTATTTCAGTGAGATTAGATACAGACAGGATCATAAATCATTGGCTAGAAGGAGTCACCTTATCCAGTGTCCCTCTCAAAACAGGACAAGAGGTCCTCCAGAAAAAAATGGAAATGGAAAGAAAGGGAACTTCAAGTTAGCAGCATAAATTTGAGTTGCCTAAAGCCCCACTGAGTGCAGAAACAGAAATGCTGTAAAGCCTGACAACTTCTTCACATTTTACTTGTAGTGGAGAATTCCCTTAGTGAAACAAAGAATGCTCTTCTAGCTGAAAAATCAGAGGTCTCTACAAATTTTTATAGTCTGTACCTTCACCTTTTTCAGCAAAGCTGGTGGAATAACTATGTGGTTGCACATAAATACTAAAGGGTCAAATATACAAACAATTATCACTAGACCTCGATCAGGATTCCTGTGTAGGCTTTTTCTTGACAATAAACATGAGCTAATTTACTGCAGTGGGTTAACTGTGGGCTCCTCTATGTCAAATTACCTCAAGCTGTAATTAGACCACTGCAGAACCTCAATTGGTTTATGGCAACTTGATTATGCAGGCCATGGCACATGACAGACCAATAGTCTAAGGTAAACAGAGCCAGCATGTCAGTGGAAGTGCTTTCTTTTACCAAAAATTGTATTTTATAACATCAAGTACATCAGCACACTGGATGCTTATGCTTGAATGGTTCTGTTTCTTGACTGAGAGGTATTCAGTTGTGTTTGTCTTTAACTCATACCTCTCTGCCCCTGTTCCACAGCATCCTTCTCTTCAGCAGACCATTTTAAGGTGCCAGTTGCTTTTCAGGACTGACACTCTACACACATACGTACAGATATACTGAAAAAACTTGGGTCAGCCAAAACATGATTCAGTGCTGCCATTAAAAAAGGTGGAGGGAAAAAAAGCCACAAACCCTTTCACAAAAGTATCAGATGTGCCTCCTGATTTTACTGCTGTTAAATTCTTTGCTTCTTTGATGAGGACTTCCAAAATCCCTCCAGATGGCATGTGAGAATCTCCTTTTTTCCCTTTTTTAAAGGTCTTCTTTCCTATATATGAAAAAAAGTTGTCACATTGTCATCATGAGAAATTATACATATGGTGTAAGACTGATTTGGAAATGTAAATTATCTTGTCTAGATTTTAAAAAATAATTTACTGCAATGGGATTAAAGCATTCTTTATGAGGAAATTCTGATACTCCATGGGTAAAGAAACTAGTAAGGCAGCGGCAGAAGAGTCTGTATTTGATAAAGAACTTGACCACGTAAACTAGCTAGTCCTTGCAGAGCACAACAACACATCCTATCTGAAACCCTGTGAGAGAATATAAGTATTTGTAGATTGCTCTGCTGAACACAAAGGACTCATACCCTGTAAATCCTACCCGCTTTTCAGAATCCACTTCCACTACTGATGTGAATGCAGCCCTGGGCCACAAAGCAAGCTGTAAAACCTCTGTCCCAAAATTTAAATCCAGAAATAAACCAAATGTATCCTATATGTAAGGATGCACAGCTCCTCAGAGCCCACATGAAGGACACTGCTCACTGACATGCTACTGCTTGCAAACAGCAGCAGAGGGACACGTGCACTTGCTGCAGATTCTAGGAAGCTTATCAGCAGGGATCGTACATGCTGATTCAAGCTAAAAACATCAGAGAAGCAGATCAGAAGTGATGACAAAATGTACTAATTAAAAAAAAATATAGACAGCATATCTGGACTCAGCAGACAACAACTAGCTTTTAAGAGAGAAACCTTGAGAAAACCTTACTGATAGCAGAGGGAATGTCACTGGGGGGGGGGGGGAAGGCAAAGAAGGAAATCTGATATATCTACCAAATCCAAATGCTAACAAGAAATACTGTCACTAAGACATTGATATACCTGTGTCTCCTACATCCCTGTACACTCAGGTACTACCCAGTGATTGCTTTCACTTCAAAGGATTGCTGTTCCTCATGCTGCTACAATGCAAAGAGTTAGTAACTGTTTTCCCCTGTTCATTGCTGATGAAATGACTCAGCCTACAGAACTTAAATAATATTTTATAGTACTAAATTACAGCAGTAATACAGTAAGACTGATCAAAGAAAATAAGAGTGAAATTGAAGACATAGCTTAAGGAGAATTAAACGTGAAGAACTAAGTGAAGTCTACTACTTTGATCAGCTAAACACTGTACATAATTAGCTGAACAAAGAACTCATAGACTGATGCAGACAATTTATTTCTCTGCGGCTGCCCTCAATCATGTTATCTAGTGTCTGGATTTTTTTTTTTTTTAATTAGGTCAAAGCCATGCATCAGCCCTTGCCTGCACACTGCTCTTCCCCTCTCTATCCTGAAGGGGATGGATCAGGAGAAACATACTCATGGTTCAAAATTTCCACAGATATAGACAATTAGCATATTTAAGTATGATTTCAATCTTCACTTAGTACCATTACTTCTCCCCAGGTGACGATTTTTAATACTCAGAGGGATGTTATCATACAATGCTGCCATTAATGTTTGTTTTACCTTGAAACTGCCCTAGAGGAAGCATTAGGTTTCTGTCTGGGGGAATGTAACGCAGAACAACTGTCAGTTCTCCTTTATATTGAAGTCCAAAATCTGTCACAACCTCCACCTGAAGAGAAAACAAGCAAACAAACAAACTAGAAATCCAACTAAGGTTACTCATTCACATTTCTCCTTTTGATGTGAATTTTGTTGTACTCAGATAGTGTTTGAAACACTTCTTAAACATATCAAGACATCCCAGCCCACTTTCAGGTAATTAGACATTCCAGGTTGAAAGCAATCACATTTTAGAAAACTTTCTGACATTAGACACTGTTCAGTGAACATACAAAGGAGCATGACTATCTAGCATGAATACGTAAAGCAAACAAGCAGCAAAAAAACCCCCTAAAACTTATTTCTGGGTATATAAGCTGTAGCTGATTTAAGCTGACAAATAGCCCTTATTAACCCCACTCAAGATTTTAAACTGCATTTAGTTTCATGTATTTTAGAGGAGGCACTCTTGGAATAGATATGTGGATAACAAAAGTGAGGGAGGGCAGAGCACAGCTCTGAAACAGAAAAACTTCTTGAAAACCCTTGTTCTTACTGTCCTTTCCCTTTTCTACACAGCTACTATTTCTCCATATCTGCATGTTTTTGTTTTATAAATGCTTGAATCTTGCCCAGGAAGAATGCATTCAGTGCTCTTCAGACCATCCTTGTGAAAATAATATTAAGCCTTCCCTGGTAATGTGCTGAACTTCCATTCACAGTGAAAGAAGTTGAAAACTACATTATAAAACAGTAAATGTAACACAGAGAGAGCTGCCCATAGCAGGATGGTTGGAACTAGATGACCTGGTCCTTTCTAACCCAAGCCATTCTGTGATTTGATTTTTGTGCTTGGGCACAAATAAATCTTGATCTCCTTACAGGGACAAAGCATGTGTGCAAAGGGAGAGGATCCTCCAGAAATTCAAGACACACACCAAGGCACCACACAAGCCTTTAAAAACTGTTTATGTCTGAATGTCTGATCTGTGAATCTATTTCTTCTGAGATGCATTCAGAATTTTTTCCTGATCCCCCAGGAAGGTCAAAAATCTATCAGCAAGAAAAATAGCAAAAAAAACCCCCACCAGAAGTACATGGTGATGTTCACAGTCAGTGTTGCCTTCACACCACAGACTCCAGGCCGAGGCACTAACCACGTTCAGTGGGGCTAAATCTGCACCCAAGGATGGGACAGAGAACAAAGAAATTTTAGTGATAACAACATGGCCCTTTTGCGATTTTGAAGCAATTTTACAGCAACACAGGCATTGCTGCACTAACTGAGGAAAAACAGCCCTGTCACACCAGTGTCTGATATCAGCTGCTACAACAAAGGACAAAAGAAAACCTGTAGTAAATTGTTGTGAAAATATATGCACAACATCTACATTTTGCTAGTCAGGCAGCTCACTTATGGTTGAAACTAAGTAAGTTTGGGTTTGAGTCTGCCATAAAGGCAGCAAGGATTATTCTTTTTTTCTTGTTATACTAGTGGATAAACAATGGTACAAATTCTAACATCAGAACAAAATTGTCAACCTCTGCCCCAAACCCACACATAATATGACTCTAAACTCTGTCCCTTCTTTAATCACAGAACTATTTTCTCTCCTTTTTTCTGATTTAACCACACTCCTCTTGAAAACAGACCTCTCAACACTCTCAGAAAAAACATGTCTTAAAGTCTCCAACCTTTCCACTAAAGGAGCTAAATGATTCATGACAGAACAAATAAAGCACTGTAATAAAACCCAGGAAATATTTCACTGCCATTACTCCATTCCTGCCTCTATCAGGCAGTTTATATTGAACAGCACGTCATTTGCATATATTTTAGCTTGTGCTTTTTTTATTCATAAGTGAAAATGCAGCAATTGATTACTTTTTAAAAATTATTTTCCTTGCTAAGCAAAAATGCTAGCAGTGGTTTAAGTTTAGAAACATTGCTTATAACAACTTAGGAGGCAGACAGGACTCATCTATATTTGCCTTCTTTGGTAAAAATAAGTAATTTTAAAATGCTTTTAATGAGTTTAAAAATAATCAGACAACACCTTCCAGTTGGAATTGCTGAAATGCTTAGCACATCATTACTTTTTTCCCTGAGCAGGAGAGCTTCATGACTGCCTTTTTCAGTTTGTTTTGGTTTTATTTTTCTCCCCTGTTAGGAGTAAAAGAAACCACCCATACTCACACAAATCCCCAAAGACTGAAATGAGATGACAAAGAGACTGCTGCATGACAAGCTCTGTTTCAGACCATGCAAAGTGCAAGCAAAGCACAATAACTACTAGATGTGTTATTGTTGTAGACAAGGTGGGGACTAGGTAAGAGCTACACCTGACACCAGCCAGAGCTGCCACAGAGATGGACTAGACATTTCTTCTGTTTCCACAGCAGATCCAAGAAAAGTGACTTAGATGAAACAAGCTTGTAAAAAGAAGACAGTATAATCCTGGCCTGCACAAAGTGCTGGCTGAAACAAGTTTGCCATCAGTAGCCAATTTCTGTTCCTGGTCTCACCTGCTCTTGACCATGAAGGAAGAGCTGGTGGTCACCTCCATAAAGTAACCTGAACTAGGACCTTGCCACTTAGAAAGCATGAGGTGTATAAGTGTTCAAAGAAAAAATCAATTCACCTATGTGTGTTCTGGCAAATTATTTACTAAAATATAAATTTCTCACAGTTTAAATGTAAGCCTCACAAAGGACTATACCTAGAAACCAATTATACAGCAATGGGATCCATCTCCCACCTGAGAGAAAGGCACAAATCAAACACACCCTCCAGAAACCCAAATGTAATACTATTTCCTTAAATGCAATGAACAGAGAATGAACAAGTCAGCAATTCAATCTCGACAACATTTATGGTATTCTGAGGCAACAGAATTCCTGGGGATTGTGGCTGCTGCAGGAGCAAGCAAGGCAGAAGCCTTTAATCCTCTAGTTTACATTAGTTCTTTGAATCTTTTCCAAAAATAAATACTTTTCCCAAAGCAGAGACAGAGGTCACCCTATCCTTCTCTAAGTGCAGTGCAAGCTCTGTCTCACAGAGCAGTCGATTTGCTGGCTGAGAAGCCTTACCGTGCACCTTTCTAGTTAGGGCAAATCAGGGATTAAGAAGTCATTTTGTCCCAGCTGAAAGGTGTAAAGCACTTAGAACTGGAAAAACAAAATCTGTTTCTTTAATAAGCTGTTAAGGTTTGGGTAGGGAGACTGGTAGGAAAGTCCTTTGTCTCATGTGCTATTTTAAAAAAAAAAAATGTATTTGCTAGGTAATTTTTCTATTGTAGTTTATTTTAAGATGAATTTCTGGTTTATTTCAAAGGTGGTTTTTTTTCTTTTTTTGTTACTGTTTTTAAGTAGCAAATCACATGTGAAGTTTTCATGAAGTCTAGTACACTTTCACTAAATACAGAACAAAGATGTGGGATTTTAGGTTGTTTTTTTGGTTTTTTGTTGGTTGGTTTTTTGTTTACTTTTCAGTTTTTGTTGTTGTTGTTTTGGGTTGGTTTTTGTTTTTTTTTTTTTTTTTTTTTTTTAATTGTTATATTAGGCACTTATAAAGTCCTACTTTATAAACAACTTCCAAAGGGAAAAAATAACTAAGTGTTGCTAAATTTGCTTGACAGCACTTTCACCAGCCCTGGAAAGCCTTACCTTGGGCTGGAGCACAAACCACTCATCGCCCTGATTTTCAAAGTTCCAGGAATCGAATGGAATTTCCACTTCCCCAAGGAAGCTGTTGCGTCCAAATCTGTCATAATGCCAGACAGAAAGCTGCAGAGTCCTGGTTTCCAGCTGTGTGTGACTGATGACATACTACCAACAGAAAAAGAGAATAAAGCCCTCTCAGAATAAGCAGAAATAATAGTTTTCACTGAGTCTCTAACAGCTCTAGCTCAGTGTCACAGAGCCCAAAACAGCTTAACAAATGAAGCATGAGAGATTTGGTTTCTGTGCTTTCTAGCCAGAAAGCTCATAATGTTAATGTGAAATCTCTTTCTTTGCTATTTGCATCCAGTGATAATTTATGTTACTATCACAATTGTGGCTTTTCCCCTGTATTATTTACTAGGTATTTACAACTATAAAGTAAATTATGATGCTTAAGACTATGATCCTTACCAGTTTATGTAAAAGAAGCAGACCAACATCAAAGTTTACTTCATAAGAAGAAACTCCACTGGTTCTTTCATTCCTAAAGAGAGTTTGCTGAACACTACTCTATAGAAAGCATCCTTTTCTTCTCAGTTTTATCTTTGACACTTAGGAAAAATTGTTCAGAAAAATATGTACAACTGCACCTGCAAGGCATGCACTGAGCAGATCAGTCTCAGTGACCGCTGCTGGTTTTGAAAACCATTAAAAAACTCACCTGAAAAAGCATTATAGTCTAGCAAATACACAGAAAATTATAAACATCTAGAATTCTAGCTCTGCACACTATGCTTTTAGCAAAAAGGCCATTAATTCCCTGAAATTCACCCTTCTTGTAGTGTTGGCTGAAGAGACCCAGATGCCTTATTTTTGCATCAGGAACAGTATCTGGACATGGAGAGATACTCTCCAAGAGCTGAAACAGTCAAGTCAGTTGGCTGTTAATACATAGATAAATCTACAGTGCTCAATCCTAAAAGCCAATAATTCCACTGTGAAAAACATCATATTCTGCAATAATGGAATAAAAATCAAAGAGAGAAGATACAGACAGATTCAGTTATTTTTCTTTTCTTTTTAAACAGAACTTTTAGTTGGGATGAACAGATGTAGCTCTTGCTTACCTACCCACAATTCAAGTAAGCAGTTTTTGTTACAATTTGAATTTAAGCAGCTCCTAGGCCCTATCCTTACCCATTCCCTACGAGCAAACATCTTTAGTGCTCTATTACTTGCTAAATAAAGTCTTTTCTATTATTTTTTTTTCCCAGTTCAGGCAAGTCTTAACCCTACTATATACCATTTAAAAACAAGGCTATACAAGAGACTGTCCCTTGGCAAGCAGTCTGGCCAGACCAAGTGTGTGTTCCTGCAAAATGGTTTTGGAGCCAGGTTAAGCCAAGTATAGTGGCCAGGGAACATCTATTTGTCTCCATTATAAGAAACTTATTTAAAACATAACTGAAATGACAACAATAAAGGTATTTCAGGAGAAACTGAAGAGAGTTTCTGGCCTTATGACAGCCAGCTGCATAACTCTCTTCATCTGACAGCAAAGGGAATCATCAGGAGCTTTGAAGTTCAGTTCCCAGACAGGCAGTGAGCTCTGCCATTCCCACCTGCACCACAGAGCCAGGGACGTGAATAGGCAGCTTTTGGGGAGCTCAAAATAGTTCACCCTCTGTAGTGGACAGGGGCAAAAGGCAAAGAAAGAGAGAACCTGGGCATTGCACTCATCGGTCCTCAAGGATGTAATCCATCTTTATCTTTTGCAGCAGAGAATGAACTTTGCCAGTTTTTTTAGGGAGGCAAATAGCAAAACTTGGTTGTTGGCATTCTCTTATCAAAGTCAGTTCTGCTTTAAAAATAAATTAAAGCCTCAAGAAGAAATCAAATCTTACTCCAAAATGTTATTTTCTCTTCAAACTCACTTAAATGGGAGGGTTTTAAGACAGCTGTACTTCAGCATCAGGTATACAAAATCTATCAGGTGCTTTTAACAACTCTAAGCTCAGGTTTTGAAACAGTTTTGAAAGAGATCTGTGGAACTAATAGACATTTTACCTGTAAAGGGGAGAACCAAACAAAACCACTTTGTTAATGCTGAAAGCCAGAAATTGCAACTTCTAGGTTTACTAAATCCTTTGCTTAAACACCTTCCTTTTTCAGGCATCTCTTCCAGACTCTAATCCCCATACTGGCACACATATAGAAAATACCTTTGAGCACAAGTGAAACTTTCATCACAGCCTGAGAGAGAGAGACTGTTCTCACCTTCAGCATCTCATTAAATTCTGGATTGGTGCTGTTACTTTTAATTTTGGTCTTGCGCTTGCTTTGGCGAGACTTATCAGGCAGAAGGTACGCCTTGACATATCTGCAGATCAAGGAGTAAAATTAGTAGCAAGAAATAAAAAATGACCAGTTTGAGCAAGGACCTGACATTGCTGCAGCAGCAACATATAAGAGGAAATTATTTTTTTCAGTATAAACAGTAAAAATGTGCAACAGAAGATATGCAAAACATGGAAAGGTATTGTCTTTACCTACAAACATAGCAATGCTATTCAGATAGGATCAGAATAACAAAAGGCAGACCGAAATTAATTTACTTATCCTCAGAAATGCAGCAAGCTCTCCTAACACTATCCTTTCTGCAGTATACAATTACTGACTGGTCACATATGACAAAGCACACAGTGAAAATGCAAGAGAATTAAAAACTTCATAACTTAAATACTATCAAATTAATCATGATTAAAGGCACTAATTATTACTTTCTTATGAGAGAATTAATGTATTATACTGAATACTATAATGACAATCTGAGAAAACATGTTACTTGCAAAGTAAGTCTGTGGATGCATGAAAATAATGTTATCTCTATCCCTTCCTTCCTCCATCACTCCTCTCATGTATTTTAGTTTCAATTCTAGAAATAAAAAATAAATTAAAAAGAAAAAAACAACAATGCTTCTTCCCTCTTCCTTCATATTTTTGCCATTTTACTGTTAAACAGGTTGATAATTTAAGTAGTCTTTTTGTTTTCCCCAGAGCAGACACATGCAGCCCTAAGAAGCTATAGAAGATGCACTTCCCCCAGGAAACCCAAACAAACCATCCCCAAAATGCTGGCTTGTAGCAACTGGATCCTCTGAATTCACAGCTCATATCACAACCCCATGTTATGGATTTAAAATCTTGGAATTTTTCTTTCATCTACCAACCCTGTGCCTCAGAGGGATCACCTCCTNCTGAGAGGTTTCTTCTTTCCTCTTACTTTGTACCTAGGAGGGCCAGGTGGTGCTCAGTACAGGGGCTGACAATTACTATTCTGTTTGTGCCCCAGGCTGCTGGATCACATGCTTGGGTTTTTTTGTGGGTTAAAGGGACTTTTTCCTCTGTACCTTTGTACTGATTGTGATCTCTTTTATTAAATTATAATTCTGATTTATAATCTGTTTGTGAATTAGATTCATTCCTCCTGCCTGTTTATCTTTAAACCAGCACACCCCAGATTACAGTGTGTGACATAAAGGAGGACATCCCTACAGAGTGTAGGGAAATTCTTCTCTGCACTTACGGATCTGGCCTTTGCTTCTTCTCATCTCCAATGGCCAAGTTTCTGCAGCTCTTCACCAGGATGTTGAGGGCACCTGTTTTGTAGATGTAGTTGATATTGAGCAGGATTTCACCGCTGACCTTCACGTTGCCATAGTCACCAGTTTCACTATACACGCTCAGCATGCTGTTAATGCTCGTCTGGAGGGGAGAGGGAAAGGTTGTAGAGGCTGAAACACATTACTCTTTTCCAGAATCTGATTTCTTCATAAAGCTACAGCCTTGCAATGTTATCACACTTGTTAGGACTTGCTAAGGAAACAGATGTATCATCAAAATACGATAATCTGATGTAAAAGAGAATAAGAACTACACTTAATAATAGTTTAAATGTCTAGACAGGTGATGTTTTTGTATGCAGGACTCAAATCTATTTATAAACATGACAGTCTTAATTACCACCTTTTCATAAATGTATGAACCAAAGAACAGACAGACTACGTAAGCTCACGTAAGATTCAGGCAGACAAAAAAAAAAAATCACCGCTCTGGTTCATCTGGCCACCTAAATTTTACTGCGTCTCGTAAGGCAACTGCTGACAGAACTGTTAGAGAAATTTACAAGGCTGCTTTCCATGTTTATTTAAAGGGAAACCCACTTCTCATTAGCAATTCTGAAAGAGTGAATAGAATTCAAAGCCTACCCTTTCTGCAATTTTTGTAAAGACAAAAAAATTTAGCAATAATCCCACACAAATTTTCACTACAACATAATATATCACGCCTCAATCCATTTTTCTTCATACTAATAAGATGCAGAGTATTGCCATGAGGATCTCCTTTTCCAAAAGTTTACAATTAGGAAAGAACTGAGTACTTTTTAAAGGAAATCAAAGCAATATGCACACTGCCAGACCCAAAAGCATCTGGGAAATCTGATGTATGTTTGCTTTTGAGTCATGGAGCAAGATCCCTCAAAAACATATTTAAACCATCTAAATTCTAACACATAGGAACCTTGCAAGACACACAGGTAGCAGTCTTCAACAAAAAAGGAGAAAAGAGAGAGGAACCAAAAAGGTAAGCTAAGCAGAGGATTAAGAACTCACAGTATCACCATCTGTCTCAGGCACATTTAAATATGTCCATTTTCTGTCAGAGCCTTCTGGGGAGTTCTTTAAAGAAGGCAGTGCAAAAAGATCAAGAGAAAGGAGCATTAGATCGCTGCAATAAGAAAGAATAAGTGCAGTGAGAAATCTTTACCCATATAGGCAGGTAAATGAAGTTTGTACTGCAAAGCCATAGTGAGAAAGGAAGAAAATAGGTACCACCAAACCAGAGAAATGCCATCGTTTCCATATATGTCAAGTATTGAAGGATGCATGGTTCAAGGTAATTAAATAGAAATGAGGTATCCACTGTATGAAAATAAGTTATATTTTAGACCACCAACTCAGCAGATTTGGATTCATATTGGGTTATATTTGGATTTGTTCTCATTTACATGTGCATGAAGTCAATCCTCCCTGCAGCTAGCAAAAAGCTAAGCATTCCTATATTGGCACCACCAATGCCTTTGTAAGAAATTGCAGTTTCTCTGTGGAGTTCATAAGAACAGATGACAAATGCACAAAAATGCTGAAACATGTCACCCTCTGGGAAAAAATACAGGAATTAGTTATTGGGGGGAAATATTTTCCCTCCCCTACTTCCTAGAGCAGGATCTGGAAATCTCACCAAGGACCTCAAGGGAAAGTGTATCTGGATCTACCTCCTTCCTTACCAGCTGCAGGGAAGAGCCACACAGAAAGAATTTGTCTGTGGCAAATCCCAACTATCCAAGCACTTTACCAAAGGGCCCTCCAGCACAGAAGGCTGGAGGGATAAACAGTTCTGTTTCAATGTAGTGAACAGCAACAGATATGAAAAAAACATTATTTATATAAGCAATAATTACCCATAAAGATAATTTTATACACCGTGTAGGAACAATGAACTTCAAAAACGGTGTTTTTCAATGTGTTTCTGCTGGTCTTCTTTATCCTTAATGGAAAAAAAAGCTTATCCTTTTAATGCTTTGTATAATTGACTGAAATTCCACAAACAGGACTGTTTAAAATTACTGGAAATTATCAAAACACACCAACAAATGTGTCATATTTCCTCCTATTCCTAACACGAGCTAAATTCCAACCTTCACCATTCATACATTTCCATTGTTGGCATACATGAAAATGAGTACCCTTGGACACTGTTAGTAAACTTAACAGCTGCAGGATGTGCTACAAAATGCCTAAATTATCCCTGCAACAATTTACATGTCCACTTTAGAAAAAAGCCAAGGTTATACTAACACAAGGAGGTGGATGAGTTGTTCTCTATTGAATCCAAACACGTTTTTTCTTAATCTTCAGGTAAGCAGGTAGTGAGGGATAAATTATTGGGGAAAAAACCCACATCACAACGTCCTAAACAAATAGATGACCTCTGGCCCTAAAATTTATGCAAACACAATTTTTGAATTGTTTATGAACCACAAGGAAAACTACACAAATTTAGTAGAAGAATTTTTATACTTCGCTTTCTGCCCCCATCCTCCCCCAAGAGTGATTTATAGCATTTACACTGGCCATTACATAAGCTAAATGTAAACTCCTTAAGAAATAAACTCATATTCCAGTGAGTAGTAAATAACAACCACATATTAAGGATGCAGAGCCTCATTTTAGTACCTCACTAAGAACTATGTTTGTTTTGCATCATATCTTATCACTGTAGTAAAGCACTGGAACCATTTAGTCTTACTGATGTGATGGGTCTTGACAACACCACATAAATGTGCTTAGGAAAGATAACAGTGAAGGATACAGGGAAAACTAAATACATGGTTCATGTATTAGCATTAGGAAAACACAAAGAAAAATACTCTAATTCTGAGGTACATTTCTCTTCAATGGCTCTTTCCACTTCCATTTTTGCTCACTCATATTGCAGGTAGATTTCAAGTATATTTTGCCCTTTGTGATATTTCTTCTTTTTCCTCAAATGCTCATTGTCAGACTAGTCATACTTATTTTAAATTCACAGATTTGAAAAAAAAAAAAAAAACAAAGGAAAAAAAAACCAACAAAGAAAAACCATGCAGTTAGAGTTTACTGTTATTTGAATGTGACTTAACAGTACACAACCACTTGACAGATAACCACTTGAAAAAAATCCATACAGCAAAGAAGGCTCAAAGGCTTAAAACAATCAGACTGAAGGTAAAAATATGAGAAATGGGGAAATGTTAGTAAATAGTAACACACTTAAGGGGAATTAAAAAATCGTTGTAAAATTGACCTGCTCTCACAGGGAGAAGCAGCTTGCCATTCATAACTTTGCCATTAACAGAGTGACATTAAATATCATGTCATGGTGAATAAGGAGAAACATGAGCACTGAGATGTGAGATTATCTCAAACCTACAGCACTGGAAAAGCTGCATTCTGTTTAAGCAAAAGGTCATAGGGAGATCTACAGCAAAGGACAAACCCCAGCACACAGACAGAACACTGCCTGCAGCACAGACGGAAGGATCTCTAAATGCACTTCCTCAATTAGTGCCTAAACAGAGAAAGCACTGAAGCACCTGCAACCCTCCTATCCATATTCAGAGGAAATAAAAATTATTCTGTTTATAAAATCCATGGGACCAGCAAGCACTGGAGAGTCATAGTCGGCCTTGGCTAAGTGGGTCTAATTAGACCACTATCAACAGGCTACATGTGCTCAGCCCTGCTTTGGTGTGAAGAGCTGTACGTCTCTGTTGTGTCTGTTCCTGTGAACTACACACACGGGAAGGAAAAATGGTCTGGACATGGTCAGATCTAAGACATCAAAATGCTTTGTGACAGTCGTATTCTCAGCCCCTTCTGCACCCCATGTAAGCCAAGCTTGGGTTCAGCCATCCACATCTCTTCAGGATCAAGAATTCATGTGGGGATTCCCCAGGCCCTGCTTGCATGGGGACTAATGGGGATACAATCTAGAAAGGACAGTTAATTGGTTATTGTCATAGCCCAAATTTTCTCTTCCCTTTTAATATACAGAATCATCATCTCTCTTCATCCTCTTAAAGGGTCACATTCTACCTAGAGTTTATTGCAGTTTTCTGATACTCTGTAGGCTGTCCAGAGCTATTCAAGATACAAGTCACAAAGAAGAATGGCCACAGAGGACTCTGACTTCCCTGAAGATACTATCAGTTGCCCACAGATCCATAAAAGTGAGGTATACAGCAGGTAGTAATAAACTAGACATGCCAAAGGCTACTTTTATAATCCTTTTTTTTCCCAAGTGAATAACAGACAGAATAATGAACAGCATAAGACTTCTTATTCCAATTTTCTTGCACATCAAAAGCACCTGTTACAACCTGAAAATGCTGATATTCTATTATAGTCACCAACCCAAATCCTCAAAGATCATCCTCCTCACTGTAAAGAAATGCTTTCCAGATGTGGGTGGCACAGCAATCAGGTCATAAAGAATGGGAGAAGCTGATTTGACAGACGGACAATGATGCCAGGGAAGTGGTATGTATGCAAGTACACAGGCAAGTATTTGTGTCCCAAGAACCTGAACAGTCAGAAATTTAAATTTAAATTAAGATTAAATGCTTCTCTGCAAAGATGAGCAGTCACCACAAACACTGATGGTTTCTCTTTTCCAAATGTAAGCTTGGTGGTAGCCTGAGCATGTGAGGAAATCTGCTCATGAATATGAAAAATAGTTTTCTCTTTTCATGCACTGCAGAGAATAGCACATTAGCTCTGAATGGCATTAAAAATATGATGTAAAATCTATCTAAAAGTTAAAGGATATTTCTTAAGTGCAGGATGAAAGATGATCTGCTGCTACATGATATGAAGACAAATTCTTTTTTAGAGGAACAGTGGTGTTCTGTGGAAGGGAAAAGCATATGTATTCTACTCATGATCTTACGGTTGATAATCCGCTTGTCATGTGTTCATGTTTTCTTGAATAACGAGAGGCCACTATGGCATCAATATCTTCTTCTGTTTCATCCAGACAGTCCTAAATGACAAACAGGAGTTTCAGTTGTCATGTTCTGCTCTGGTTTTGGTCAGCCTTTGTCACTTAGTTTTGTTTCACATGTTTTCCAGTTTAGGAAGACAGTGCAGGATGCATGCAAATTCTGTTCTCAAGAGGAATTTTGATTTTCATTTTCCACATCTTTGCACAGGCACAGAGCATAAGGGGAAGAGACTCTATTACAGTTTCAGGGTTCAACTGCTTAAGAACTGGAAAACTTCACACATACACTTCATCTCTTATTCTGGAAGCACATATTTTTGCATGACCAATAACTGCACATAAACAAAACTCCACTTCAGTGCCTACTAACAATCCCATGTGAATGACCTTGTTCTGCTTGCTACTGTTTGCATTCATGAATTCAGGTTTGAAAATTTTAGAGGAACACAGTGAGAACTTTTGAAAGCTTAACAAAAGAAATGAGTGAGTTAAGGTCCCATTCCAGGGGCCAGGGGATCACTGGTACTGGTTTACCTGAAGAGATGTGCAGCCAAAAGGCATTAGATGATTGAATGGTTACAGTCCAGGTTACGTGTTCTTGTGAGACATATTTTTTAGAATTTAGAAATCCATTTTTCCAATAATTATCCACACTTGTATCAGTCACAGTCACACAAATAGACAAGCACACAATTTGCATTACATTTGCACCCTTCATACTCTAGTCTTTGCTGACAGAAGATGGTTTCATGGACACAATCATTAGCACAGACCCACTTTAACAGGCAGTGTTGAAAGCCCTGGGTTATTCTCAAACCACATGGGAAGAAATTTGCCATCATACACCCTGAATATATTGGAGGGGTAAACAAAAACCACAGTTGATGGGCATGGAAAAAAATATTTAAATTCCTGTATTGTTTTGATAATCCAAAGGGAGGAAAATCTATAACTGCACGGCTTCATATAGGTGCTTGAGTTTTAACAAGCAAGACTGACCTGTAACATCTTTAATTTATATACAGAAAAATTAGCTATCATTGTTTAAACACAGAAAGAAAGTAAAATCTAAAAAGAAACTTAAAATCTCATTGATAGTTCTAATAGGACTTTTAACTTTGGCTTAAATTACAGGGAAAAGTATCAATAGACAATTATCATCCTATTAAGTGTAGTTTGGAAATTTCAAGCATTTCTTTAAATCTTATGGCAATTATTTAGAAAGATTGTGCTTTTAGTTTTAATGGAGGTCAAATGTTCAAATTCCTTATATCTGCTTTGTAGCTATTTAAAAAAAAAAAAGAAAAATCTCATATTTTGACCTACCTAACTCTCTATTGCTTAGATGCTCTCACCCTTTGAAACTAAACAGAGAAATACTGTGTTTAAATTCAGGGGTGTCAGAGGCTGCTGTGCTAATCAGGAAAAACAGAGCAGAGAGGAAATGTTGCTGGAGAGCCAAACTGCCACAGTTTACATAAAAGATCTACAGTACATTTGTTGTTAGTGTGCATAAATGTTGCATCTCATCTCCTTTGCTCCACTGACTGAACTGAAAGAAAATGAGCTGAAAGTGACACAAAATTTTATGTTAATACCTTGTAACTGTAACTACATATTTAATATTGAGCAGAGGTAAATCAGGACAAGCCATCACTATTTGGGACCGAGATTTACAGACTGAAGTGAACACCTCTCCCAGCTTCATGTTCTTGCCATGAGCTTCCTCTGCTGGTGTCTTTCCTTTCTAAACTATTCAAGGCACTGTTACCACTCCGCAGAAAAAGAAAGAAAAAAGTCAGATATTTATAAATATATAAAGGAAACACATATAAATGCATAAAAGCAAAAATTCATGGAGATTCAGGCACAATACAGGAAAGTATTTCAGGTAGACAGAGAGCTGAATCCCCCAAAGCAACCTTAGCCCACCCTTCATTTCTACTTCCCTCATTGAGTTCAGGATTCAGATGATGTACTCTAGTTTTAAAGTTGAAACAAGAACACACAGTTTTCTTTCTTGCCCATATAACAGAAAGAAGCAGTTCTGGTAATATATGAAAACTTATTTCCTTTACATTGCTGTATGCATACCAGTGAACTTTAAAATAAACAGTGCTACATTTCCAATGTGGATAAGTAAAATACAGGAGAGAGAAAAAGCAAGGCAACACCTTTTGACTGGGGTATTTCAGGTTTAGGTGCTCAAACACTAACAGTAACTTTACAGAGTCCTAAGGACTAAGTGTGACTACCAATTTTTTGCCTACAAGCAGATACATAAAAAAAAGAAGGTTAGTGTTTAACCTATGCTCTTAATTCATTTTGAGGCAAGATGATTATGTTTCTCAGGAGGTGTTACAGAACTGCGACTACATAATTGGTTAGTGTTATTAGCTTATTAAAGTTAGAGCTAGTAGGATATTAATCTCATGGTCTCCAGTGGGGGTTATAAAATACACATCATCCAATTACTTCCAAAAAAGCAGCTGAGTATGTAATGAACACTACTTGGTCAGGAATTCAACACACACCTCTCTAGGTAAGTAAGGTGCTCACACTTGAACTGAACACTAGACTTGGCTGATTCCTGTGCTTCTTGATAAATATGTACCACTCCATGTGGGCTTCTGGGGGTTTTCCCTTTTCACTAACCAAAGCAACAGTAAGTTAGAGAAGCAAAATACCCATTCAGTTTTCCATCTGATTTCTCTCTATGTGTAATGGGTTTTCCTGATAAAGGTGGGAGCAAAGCAGCTAGAAGCCTTTTCCCATCCTTTCAGCTGATGAATTCCAGCAACCTGCATATCCTATTGACACGTGGCATCTCCCACCCCGCTGCTGTCAGCTCCCATCATCCAGGAACAGGAGACTGAAGGGCCTCAGCTGGCCCCATCAGTCAGCTAGGAGGGAAGGAGGTATAACTTCAGAAGTTTCCTCAGGCTGCAGGAGCTGTTATTACCCTCGTCAGATCTCTTTCTCTCTTTTATTGAATATCAAACTAAATTCCAGCAGGAATACAGCTTTTATCTCAAAATGCTGCATCCATATTGAATATAAGACACGATTCTGAAGTACTCTGTGAGTCAAACTACCACCCCAAAAAAAATAAAAATAAAATGGGAACACTAAAGCTGATGAACACAAGCAATTCATTTCATAAGGCAGAGAAAGGGAGGATATAGGTAGAATCAGAGGTCTGTGGATCCTGTTATGAATGAATTTTAAAAGGGAATTTGCTCTTTCACAGACCCTGGAGCAACTAAATCAAGGTTATGCCACAAGAGAGGCCTCCTGTGCTAATAAAGGAGCTGGAGACTGGCTGAGTACAACTGGGAATTTCATTCAGAGTCAGCAAGAAAGGAAAATTTAAAGAAAATAGGGAAAACCCACCCCACACCTATGAATAAGAGGAAGACAAAAATCAAAGAACAGAAAACCTCTCTGGATTTGTCATCTCTGGCATCTGTCTCAGAGAAATACCTGAGTAGTAACTATTACACCCTGTACAATTAGAGCAGAGAACTGATATAAAGGTAATTAAAGTCCGTATTTTCCTATTTTAAGCTTTTCTTCAGCAATATTTTCCAGCTTTTTAATAAAGAACAAATTCTTTTTGTTTACCACAATTAAAAAATAAATCATCTATTTTTGAAGTTTTTCTTCCACCGACATCTGACAGACAGGAAGAGCTTTTGTTAATTCCTTAAAGAAAAACTCAAAGCAATGCCGCAGGCAAATTCGCTGACTGCTAACAATCTAAGAAACATGGAATTCCCAACATGTAGTTTTCCACCAAAACACAAGTATCAAATTCCACAAGGAAGGGAGACATCTCCCATGGCCAATGCTCTTCTGAAAAGGGCAGATTGTAGGGAAGGACTACGACAAGAGACAAAATGCACAAGCTGCAAATACGTATTTGGAAACTTTAGAATAAACTATGTTTAGATGCAGAGCTATCTAAAGGACTCTTTTCCCCCCATGCATATTTAACAAGTTTGGATACTTTTTTTATAGCATTGATGGACACCTGCAAATTGCCTATCTTGGATATGTGCATAAGAGGAGAGGGAAGTTGTGAATCACTGCAGGAAAAGCAGTCCATAGAATACACAGAGAAAGCCACGGAGATGTATGGAAGAGTGAACAGGAAGAAGAGACAAACAACAGTGGCAGAACAGAAAGCTGGGTCTTTGCTAAAAGTACAGATAAGGGGAAAACCAAACCAGACAAAGATTAAAGCCTTTAAAGTATAGAATTTCTCAGCACCAGTATGAACTAACAGAACTGTGGAGCGTGTGTAATTTAGTGCCTGTAATTTATTTTCAGGCTAGATTTATTCCACCTGTGAACTCAAAAAAACAGCAAATTAATAACAAACTGGAACCATGACTCAGAAAACGACTCAATAAACATACCTGAAATATGTTCTGGATTACCCATATTGTATACAGATATACATACAGTACTCACTTCGTAATTCTAAACAAACAGAATTTCCACCAGATAAATATTTACATATTTATAACTCACCAGTTCCTGATCTAAGGCGCTAGGTACAGATTTGCTTCTTATGCTCAGAGTATCCTCATTTCCTTCAGAGAAGGATTCACTCAAATCTATCTCAGATCGGCTACGGTCTGGAAAATAATAAAACAATTAAAATGTGTTCTATAATTTGTACAGAAATATTCCATTTAGTCTTCCATACAAGTATTGGATTCACCATTCCTGCAGGTTTTTAAGATGAGACTGGATGTGGCACTTAGTGCCATGATCTGGTAAACACAGTGGTGTTGGATCAAGGGTTGGACTTGATGATCTCGGAGGTCTCTTCCAACCCAGCTGATTCTATGATTCTGTTGTCCCAAACCCAATTGCTTTTTAAGGAAAAAAACCCTCAAAATAATACTTTAGTTACCTGTCAAAAGCTATGACAACTGAACATCAGTATGATAAATGGAAGAGAATGCTTTCTGATGTTGTTCAGCCTTTTGGGCAATAATTTTTCCCCTTCACTGTTTATCTGCCGTGATTGCCCCCTGTGGATGATGCTATAGATCAAGATTTTGACGTTCTCTGTAGGCCTGACAGCCTGGAATATTGCAAAACTTGCCATCCCAATGCTCACAGTGATTATTACATTTCCCACCACCAAATTTTTCCCAGCATCTGCTTCAGAATAAAGCAACTGGGGATACAGATGGATGTAGAAAGTACTTCTGTCACTGTGTTCCTTGCGCAGAAATTAGGAGGAGCAAACAAGTCTCAAGAGCTCCAGCAGTTCCTTTCAGTCCTACAGGTCCCTCATGCACTCTGTAGGTGTAAGACATAGATGTCTCTGGGAAAGAATTTCTTAGTCCTCTCCATATAAATCTGTTTTGTGACTGTTTCATATATTTGGAAAGTAAGGGGTGGGGTGGGGGTGGTGGGGAGGGGGAAGAGAACACTTTTTGATCCTGCAGGCGGGAATCTGAAAAGTTTCTAACTGTTCATCATCTACCTGGTGAGGAAAGGTCTACCTGACAGGAAAGGTCACTCTCCTGAGCTTAATGTTCTTTGACATCTGCCAACAAGGAGACAGTGAAGAGTTTGAGGCCCGTCCCCAAGTTACCTACAATTTTTCTCAGCATCAATCTGCTTCAGTAACATGAGGTCAGTTCTTATCTACCAATAAAGCCTTTATTTTATAAGGTAGCAGGAACAGGAGAATTTTCACTTCATGAAGAAGCAACCATCTGTAACACCTCTGCCTGGAGTTGCACTGTACAATATTCTCAAAGAAACTCTGATGCTTTTGAGCTGAAATATCTACTGTAAAGAACATTACCTCCTTTGATTAGCTCTGTGGGATACAACACTAGGTTTCTGCTTTGGGCTAAATTCAGCTGCAATGAAGCAAGTCACGCTGTGTTTCAGAGAGAAACCTGCAAACCCAAACCCACTCCACCAGCCCTGTAGGAAGTGATTGACTGCCTGGGAGAAGCAGAAGAGTGCAGGATGCTCCTGCCTCCTATTTCGGATGGGGAAAAGAGCATCTCCACCTGCTGCTACAAAGTGGCTGTGACAGCACTTTCCTGTGTAAGCCTTTTTCACCTAACAGCCTCCAACAGAATGAGGTAAATTACAGACTGACTGACTGGTTCAGGGCATTACATATAGCAATGAAACAAAGTGAAGTTTCTGTAAGGGGCTTATTCTCTGACCACTCTTTGTTTCCCAAATTTGCTTCTGGGCAAAGTGGGTGTGAAATGTAATGGCAGCAGCAGAGTAGTATATATAGATTGCAGATAGGTAGTATTTTGTACAGGAGAGCACAGAGAGAATGATTTAACAACGTGCAATTGTTAATTCAATCTTGTAACAATTGTGAGCATGTGATTTACCTGATACTCACATTAAGTCAACATTCCTGGGGTTAGGATTACCATTTTTTCATGTAAAACTTGTGAAGTGGTATGAACTTGGTTAAAGGAAAGCATTGTCAGAATGGATATGAAAAAATTTATGAAACTTACACCTAGTCTTTCAAAATGCTTTAAAAACAAAAGGAGCAGAGTCATAAAGAATAGGAATAATTCTGTGATAATAAATGCTGGCAGATATAAAGAAAAGACTTAATACTTGCCTGATGACAAAGATACCCTAGAAACTGCAATGGAAGGTGTTCCAGATGCTTTCCGACAGTGCTTCTTTACTAAATCCTCAGGCACACTTTCACTTGCTGGAATAAACATGCCATTTTCTAAGCCAGTGTCCTGCCCAATTAAAAAAAAAAAAAAAAAAAAAATGCACACACCATAAATACAAAAAATGCTTAAAAATGCTTATTCACTATCAGTCTATAAAAGCATCGTTTTTATTAGATCCCAGAACTCCAAAGCTCCTTGAGCATCCGGTCTATTACTGAACATATTTAGATTCCAATCTAATCTGCTTCACTTAGCACTGATCATGCATAGAATTTGCACGAAGATGCAACTCGTGCTTACACTCTGAGTTTGCAGCTGAAGAATCAGAGCAGCACATCAGGAGTGAGAGCAGGGAACTGAAACATTCAAAATCTATTAGAACTTCACTTAGCTTAGATATTAAAAAAAAATAAAATAATAAAACCTGTGGGTTTTATACCAGCATAATGATTTAGCTAGAGTAAAATCAAATGGACTTGAACTAATTAAATTACACCAGGATAACCCCTTAAATAAAGCCATTATGTTTGATATCATTATGACCTTTTGCCTTCCTGTAAAAGAATAGTTAATAACATAACTCCATCTAAAATAAATTAATCTTTCAAATAAATCTAATGCACTTGAAAACAAGTCAGTTTATATGCCAACAAGAATATAAATAAAACCACTATTAAAAAACTCCCAAAACTGCCCCTCATATATACTAACTTATTTTTTATTATGAAAGACCACATATTAGACCATGTATCTGAAAGTTAGAAAGAAAATTGATGCATTTAATAGGGCCCTGATCTAGATACTCATCTACTTTTTTTCCCAAAAATTAGTGGTAAAAGGGTCTGACTATAAATTTTGTTTCCCTTGTACACTTAAGTCGTGTCAGCTCAGAATAACTTGCTAATACAATCTTGATTTCTCAAAAAGAGTGACTGAAATGAATTGTGGGTGGGTGTCTGAGAACGGCCAGGAGGAGTTGTTTGGCAACAGGCAGGTTGTCTGGGGATGAAGGAGGTGTCTACTTCTGGATAGATGAGCCACATCCTCCTGCTGGTTACAAAACAGCCAAAGTAGCTAACCTAGCACAGGCAGGGCCACACATATCCCAAGAGGCCTAATAGCAGGCGAGAGAGGAAGCATTCTGATAATGTGTCCAGCACACATTTTGTGTTATGTCCAAGTTCAGAAAAAAAATAAAATCAGCTTGGCCTGATTTTCTGCAAGTGCTGGATTTGCAAAATTTCCCTTAGAAGTCAGTGGGAATACACTGGACCCAGCATGCTTGAAAGTCCTGTCTTTGGTTCACAGCAGTTAGTTAAGGCCCTGAAGTGCCAAAAATGCTTATTCCCAACCCTTGCGCCTTGAAGTTCAGAGTTTGTAAGTCATTATGTAATGCTGCACATCAACAGCAATTTTTACAGAAAAGTCTGCCAAACCAAAAACCACATCACTGACAGAGCAAGACAAATACTGTTCTGGCAGAGACCTTCACTGTTCCAGCAGAATTCAGGAAGAAATAAGATCATCTCTGTGAGGCTTGTCCTTACTGGGCTGCAAATTGATCTAACAGAGCAGACACCAGCCGAGTCACCTGGTTTGGTGTCAGCTCTGCCTCACTGTACTTACCCTGCTGTAATCTGCAGTCATGCTGCGCGTGCTGAGCGCCGGAGACCTTGGCAGGGAAGGTATGGAAGCGCTGCCTCTTCCCACACGACCCACAGCCCCTCTCAGATGACCTGCAGGAGCCTCCACAGCACTGCTATTCAGTGACAGAGTGCTCCCTCTGCGATGGAGAGAGGAGTATTAGAGGGTTATTGCTTTGAGCAAACCAAGGCAACCTGTTTAGCAAACTGCTGTGAGAAAACAGCTGTGCTAACAGGTTAGGGGAATAACATTGCCCTGGATGAACTCTGTGCTCCCAAGCAAAGAAATGGTCACTGGGAAAGAAAAAAACACAGGCAAAGGTGAATTACAGTTACTTGATACATAAAAGTCATACAGGTGTTATCAGCACTTCTCATCATCATCATCATCATCATCATGGCTGGGCTTCATGAACGAAGATTTGAGAAGGACTCTACCCACATTTGCTACAAGCGCGCTGGTGGCTAAAAAGGCCAATGCGCGATAGGCAAGTCCGGTCGCAAAAGGCACAGTGGAAAGTCTCCACAGGCTGTATTGGTGACTTTTTGCTTTTGTTCGACCGCATCGGAAGATGCCCGTTGGCCGCCGTTAGCCAACCAGGTGAGGGGTGGAGATGAGCTTTGGTTAGGCCACCTTTTCTAGGCCCCTCTCCATGTGGAGCAAGCAGTGCTCTCCTTGAAAAAGGCTGCTTGGTCATTCAGGATGCTGCCGAACGAGACTGTCATCTCCGAGTCANCTGGCAGTGGTTTGTGCCTCCGGTAGGGTCTCCCATGCTAGTCAGGTCTCAACTGAAGGGTCAGACAAAGTGTGTCCACGGGCAGGATGGGCTCGAAGCCCCCTGGTAACCATCCTAGGAGAAGGACAACTCTAACTCCAAACCCGGGCAGATGGAGCTCGCTTAGCCCTGTAAGGCCATCCATCTATGAGAAGGACACTCTAACTAAACCTGCATCCTGAGGACTTCGCTGTCACCGTCCAAGCTTGCTTGGCCCTGGCAGATGAACCTCAGGAGTAAAGGGTGGGGCCAGTCAGCACTTCTACCAGGACAGCAAATAGCCCAAAGGAGCAGCTCTTGTCCAGGCTGCAGAAGCTGCATTTGTCTGTGTTCATTTCACACCACATTCACATCCCAGCAGCAGGTGCCACAATTCATGCAATCCTTCCTACCAGGCTGCTCCCTTGGTGTAAAGGGAAACTTCTGGCCATTTCTGCAACCAATGTAATGACAGCACTGTCTCCAGAAAGTCTAAAATCCTTGGCTGTCTGCTCTCCAAGCTCTCTAGAAAAACATTAACTCACTCACTATCCTAACAACACTTGATTCAAACTGGTTGATTCTTTTGACTGGTGTGGAAAGCTTGAACAAGTCCTCTTGACAGGTTTCACGTTAGTAAAAGTGATAAAAAAATCACCTGTGATCAGCACACCAGGACCCAATTGCTGGCTAACATCACAACAGGCAGAAATTTTTCCGTGGGATATTTTCTATTAGAAAATACTGATAAGTCAACATGAACACTGAGGATTAGAAGAGGTAAGCTCTTGCAATTTTTTAGCCTTTTGAAACAATGAAAATTATTAAAAAATATATTTTAATGCATTTCCAACTGAAGTTTTATTTCTGTTTGAAATTTGATTTGCAGTAAACATACAAGTTCTTGGAAGATCTGCTGTTTTTTCTCCACAAACGCCAGTTCAAACCTTTTCATTTTCCAGCCAATTCAGAGAAATCTCAAAAAGTCTTTCAGGACAGTAAGAGAGAGGCATACAGTCCTGCTCACTATGTTAATGCTAAAAAGTAAACTAGTAAACAGGAGTTAAAAGACTTGTACCCTCTCCATGTGGAAAATATTGTGTCAGAGGACACCAGCAGTACAAATTGGCTGGAGAAAGTTTTTGAAACATACAGCATATTTTCAGCTGAATAAATATTTCACAGTTGCCAACAGTGTCACTATGCTAGCCAACAGCTGAATTTCTCCTTCACTTGGTTTAGGCTGTCATATCATATTTAGAGTAACTGCAGTATAAATCTTCCCTACCACAACATAAATTTTTATTAGAACTACGGTTAAACTGAGAAAAACCACTGCAACACAACAGCTCCAGTCTCACCACTACATTAAGCAATGAGCACAGGCTCTGAATCCACATTGGTAGAAACAAGGAATACAAAGGACAACCCCAAAATCCAGGATCATCTAGACGTGTTGCACAACCATATTTTTGTATTTTAGTGATCATATAGTAACCTTTTTAACAATTACTATCCAGTTTTGTATATTGACAACAGTAGATAGTGCATAATAAACACACTCTTATGAACATGCACTTCACATACACACCCTGCTACTTTTTAATTTGATGAGCCAGCGATCAACAAATTCTACCAAATGTGCTGTGGTTGGATTTATCTGTCTACATAAAGATGCATCTTTGGTGCTGTAAATTCAGAAAAAAAAAAATAAAATCAGAGTTTCTGGCTGCCATCTGTGTTTTATCAAAGCTGTTTGACTTAAATGCACACACATTAACTTCCAAACCTGCCAACACCTGTGAAGCAGCCAAAATGTTGAAAATCTGAGTTTTAGTGGATATCACACCACTTCTGATGGATTGCTGTGACTTTCTGTCACAATTGTGTAAATTTATATAAACCAAGAGAAATGCTCAGAAGTAATAGTGAGCTGGGATAAAGGATTTGAGAGCACGTTGAAAGGGTTCTGCAGGAGTCTTCAGACTCAGCACTTGCACATCAAACCTACTAACAGATCTCTCCTGTCCTTTGTCCTTATTTCAGTCTTCTGTTAGAGAGAAATTCAACACATTTTACACATTTTTAGTAGACAGTGAAAGAAAAACATTGTTGTGACTATGGCAGGCTTTTACATGTGGTAGACAAGACCTCAGTACAATGGGGTAGAGTGCCTGTGTAGATGTACCCTGAAATTCCCGTACTATTTCTCCTCAAAGCATCCTGAGCTGATGCAGCCTCCCAGTTCATTCAGCAGCACAATCAGCAAACATTTTTGCTGCAGTAGAAGTAAACCAGTTGAAAAGGTGGGCTCATGGCCTGGGTCTCTCTTCCCAACTCAGTATATCTTATCTTAAACAGAAACATTTGGAAAGACTGAACATTCTCAGTTTCCCTGCTGGTGGGTGAAATACTACCAATTTTGACTATGCAGCTGAAAAGACGAAGGCAATTACACAATCAAAAATATGCAGGAAAATCTAGGACAGCTACAATGGCTCAAGATGTTATATTTTTTTAATGTGAAACTCAAAATAGTTAGGAAGGGTAGACTGGGAAGCTGTGTTGTTATTTTTAATAATTACTACTGAGTTCTATAAATTAGAAAAACTAGAGCAAGCATCCTCAGATACCTAATTTAAGTATTAACCATGCATGTGCAAGACAGGAATTTTCATCCCTCTGCTAAGTATAAGCTGCTCCCCAATCCTTCCACAAACTGATTTAGAAAATGCAGTATCTTCCACAGACAGTAAAATAATTCATCTCCCTGCAAGGAATATCTCCTGGCAACACAGCTGGGTCACTCTGCACTTTGACACAGGACACAGATTTCACCAGGTGAGAATGAGGTGACAACTACAGAAGGAAGTTGCCATAATGACTCAATACCCTTAATTTAGTAATTCCTGCACCCTGGCTCTGGGGAAAAGCTAGAAATTGATGACTTATGTGTAAGTCAAGCAAGGTAATCAAACCTAGGAACTATCTTTATAGGCTACTTCACTCTATCTTTTTAAGTCTGTACACAGAGTTTACCAGGTGCTGCATTCCACTACCCAAACAAAATTATTTTACTTCACTTATGGTTAAATACATGCTAATTTACAGTTGCACAGATATCTTGCAAGCATCCTTTTGTCCTTATCCTGGTAAACTCTCTACCTAATTAATATCACATAACCTCAGTGTTAAGCAGCATACAAACAAGATTCCTGAGGTTTTCTCTTAGATCCTTCACTCATCTCTACTCCAATCAATGAAAAGCAAAACAAATTCAGAAAAACAGCAAAAATGCTATTTCTGGTCTCATAGAAATCAGGTATGAATCTGGTTAGATATAGAAGGCCTAATTAGCCAGTGGAAAAAAAATAATGAACTGTGTATGCCTTAAAGAAGAAAACTAGCTTGAACCTGAATTGGCTAGTAAGTGCTGCAGTATCCAGTGGGAAAAAAAATATCCAATTATCAACTTTCAACAAGATTGTCACCATCAGCTTCAGTCATGTTGCAGAATGCCTATAAATTGCTTAAACAAGAAGACTTACCTGTGTGTGAATTAAACTTCATGATGATCCTTTTTTACCTCTTATCCTGTGTTCCTGTAGACCTATTCAGAGTCTCCAGGAAACACTGTTTCAGAGACAGAAATTTCCACTGGAACTTACAGCAAATTACTATTACTTTTTCAATCCAAATTTTAAAATTTCTAGGTGTGTGCACCTGAACAAAGAACATGGGTCTATATCCAGTGTAGACTATCCAAATGAAAAAGAAAAAAAGTAAGCTACTTTTTGGCTTAATTTTGAAGGTAGGACATGAAAGGAATGTTGCATCTGGCCTTTTATAATGCTATCAGAGGCAATAACAGAGATCTCTTAAGGCCAAAAGAATGATTAAATGGAATCCTACTAGAAATAACTGGGACAATAATCATGGACAGAGAAGGCCAACAGAGCCTTTGAAGAAGAAAACATAAATTACAATCAGTTAACATATCATTACCAAAGAAAAACAACGACTCTCAGTTCTGCAACATGAACACAGATCATCAGTTAAAAGCCAGGAAAAAAAAAAAGGTGCAACATCAATCACCAGCCAAACACAAGGAGAGTAAAATAAGATGAATGGAGATAATTTTTAAATTTGTTGGGGGTTTGTGCTTTTTTGGGTGTCTGTTCGTTTGTTTTGTAAACATAAGCTCTGCCTCTCAGGCAGTATTAATGCCAAGGATTCAAAGACACAAAGCAAGCCAGGGGCCTGGCACACATCCCAGGGCAATGCCAGCGGGAGCTGTCCCGGATCGCTGCTCACCTCTCGGAGCACGGCGCGGACCTGCCACTGCGCAGGCTTTGGGTTTCGGCTTCTGAGCCCGCCTTCCTCTCACCTCCTTCTTTGGAATACGTAATTTCTCCTTTGGTAACTGCCCTGATCACCTTCCTGATGAAAACAGGGAATAAAAGGATTTTTAAAGTTGTGACGCGCACTTTCTGTTAATTTCATCTCTCTGAGCTATGGACAGCTCTGGATATAAGGGTCAACAGAGCACCAAGTCTGCTTATCAAACTGATTCCTGGGCAGGGAGAAAAGCATCATATTTGCTACAAACTGCTTTTTAAGACACCAAACATTAAAACATCCCTCCTATTCAACAGGGTCACTTCCAGCTTTGAACCAGAAGAGACTTTTGTGACAATTTATCTTCTTTTTTTTAAATTTTTTTTCAGTTTATATGCTTTTGACTAAGTATGTGTATTTCCCCCTAGCAAATTACATTGTATGTATTTTCTCTTGAAGATATCTCTACAATTATATGCATCAATGCCCCAAATATACCATTTTCCTAAAACATAGCATCATCCCCTTGCCCTTCAAAACATGGCCTAATTAGAAAGAAATTAATGAAATGAAATAAAGTTTTGAAAAGTAATAGATTTTTCATAACTTTACAAACAATAGACTGAGAAGTTATTGTATAACATTGTCAGTAGCACTTGGCCCCAAAAGAGCCTTGCTAAAACAAATCTACTCATGAGATTCATGAATTTGGAACCCAAGGGAGGAAGAAGAAACAAGAAAGGAAGAGGAGGAACAGTGAATGACTTCTAAAAGAGGTCACAAAATACATCAGGAAAAGCAAGTCAAATTACTGCAGGATTAAATTTCTATTACAGAGAATGTCACCAACAAAACAACATTTCAGGCCACAAAACAGTAAAAAGACTGAGCACCACTAAAATAAACAGACAATTATAAAAATAATTGTTCCTCATAGGGGAATATGACTAATAGATTTGCAAAGGGATTTAAATGGGAGGAGGATTAGAAAAGCAAACTTTAATGCACTCTTATTATAGCTACCATTTAGCATGACTTGAAGCAACATCTAGGTCCTATTACAGTAGAATCCCTAAGCTGGTTCTTTCTTTGCCATAATTTGAGAAGCCAGGGGCATTCTGATGCCCTTTCCCCTATATCAAACAGAGATAAATCACTTATGCTAATTTCTGAAACCACTGGAACAATTCCATACTGTGCTCTCCTCAGAACTAAAAGAAAAGCTGCAGAAAGCATCCACCTCCCTTATATTTAGGATACATAAATCTTTCAACAAAGTTTTTCAACTACCAGCCCATGGAGCTCCAGCCGTATGAACATCTATCTAATTTTTGTTCCCATTCACTCAATAACCTCAAGTTAAGTGCAGACACCACTTGTGCAACCATATATTTAAAGGATCTGTCCATGTCCCCCGAGAGTAAATGAGTGTTCCTCTAATGGCACAAAGGAGAGTTAAACACTGCAAGATGACCAGCAGCATATCTGTTCATTCACTGTCCCACACACACTGTTAGGTTGCATTTGCACAGCGAGAAACTAAAAGGAAAACTTGGCTTATCAGCAAAACTGATCCATATTCATAAAAACTGGCCCTCCAAACACTACTTTTTGCACTTGCTTCTTCAGCAAACCTGCCTTTAAAGACACTCTGACACTCTGCCTTTAAAGACACTTCTGAATACAAACAAGAAAAATCCAGGGGTAAAACTGATTTTTTTTCTGCTGCCTTTATAGCTGAAGGGTAATTATTGCTGCATTTCCTAGGAAACAGCAATCTAATTATAAGAAGTATGCCTTTAAATGAAGGCTGTTCCTAACTCTGGACAATGTGAGGCTGATGTAAAACACTGGAAAAACTCTAAAGAAAATCTTTCTGACTATATACAGCTGTTTCCAGATTTATCAGTTTCTGAGGGGAAAAAGAAAATAAAAAGGCTTTACCCTATCTTTCTAGGTCTGCTGAAGACTGATTTGTGCCCATTTGTGGAGGAGACTGGTACATCTGGTTTTTTTTCTTCGTTCTCTTGGGGTTGATCTTTGAATTTTCTTTCTTCATCCGTATTGGAAACTGTATCTGCAGTGGAGGGGGAAAGAAAATAAAAAGTGAATGTTTGCACAAAAACACAATTCATGTCAAACAGCCCACAGAAATAGATTTTCATTTTATAGCTTAAAAAAAAATAATCTGTATGATAAGATATAATGAAAAAACCTTGGGGGTTGTTTGGCTTTTCCTTTTATTAAAAGAAAATAAAACTTTAAGTAGCTTGAGTTGTTTCTCATTATCAGCTCTTGTCTTGAACTATGCTTCTGTTTTATCTTATTTATCGCTGACAATATTTAATAACCAGAATACCTGAAATTTAGTTTTGAAACTGAGAGTACTTTCTGTGTTGAATGAAGGAATGTTTTCCTAATTAAAGTGTTTGTTCAACTAGGACCAAAGTATGGGGAAAATTACTTAATATACATTTCAAGATATCTATCAAATAACAAAGTAACAAACCATGAAATACCCAATTTGACCAGTGACATAGTCAAGGACATTAGATACTTAGTTTTACAGCTTTTGAAGTGCAGTGATGTTGGCAAGATCTGCACTTTGCCAAGCAGTGTGTTTTTATCAGGCATTTTTTCCAATGGCTGTAAGCCAGTCCTCTCCCTACCTGCACCCATCACCTTTCCATTGCAAGTGATGCTACACCTTGAACAGAATATAAACTAACAGCTTTGTGTGCAGAGTGAAGGAGTTAAATGATTACCAAGCATCAGCATTGAGGTTAAATGCCTGTTTCTTGGACTAGTGGTCTTATGGTACCGTGCAAGGTACCACAGCAGCTCACAGTCATGGTACACTTGCTGTGCTTGGTGAAGACAACCAGACTCTTCAATGTACCTAAAAGTGCAGGTACAATTTGTTGGAGATACGTGGGCAAAAGGAAGGTCTGAATACCAAGCAGTCTGGACAGAGCCCATGCTCCAGCAAGCAGCACATCCAGAGTTGAAAAAGAAAAATTGAGTACTTTTTAAACAACATCATCACAAATAAGAGAGCTAAAGTCAAAAAATTATTGGTTTTAGATCTCTCCATACAGTTCTGGCAGGAATTGAGAATGAACTTTCAGAGCCTCTGCTGCTGGGCTTTGCAGATGAATAACACTGTTCACCTGTTTGGACAATGAGTTTTCCAGCAGCTCTTTATCTCTGCAGAGTTACATCTTCCACATAGGCCTTACCTTTCCCTGAATATTAATCATTCACAAATCACTGCATAGTGAGACACAAGTGCAAAATTAAAATACTGATTATACTTACAATTGCACAGTCAAGAACAAAATACAAGTTAAACACTCAGGAAACAAGGTTTGAACGTACTAAGCACAAGCAAATCTCTCTCTTGAGGCCCCTACCTGGGAATTTGCGTAGGATAGACTGTCTGACAACATCGGTTCCAAGATTTGACTGTTTGAATCGCTTTGCTCTCTCTTCAAAAAACCATTCTCCTGTCACTATCCGTAGCTGTCTGTATGGGAGAAATTAAAAAAGCCAGAGAATATACACATTAACAAACTTGGCCAGCCAAGACTACAGCTATTTGTCATTCAGCTGTTTTGCTCACAAATACTGGACAACATTTACACAGTTTAAAGTAAAGAGTAAAGAGATTGATTATAAATCTTGGGATAATAGGACACATAGCAGAAAAATATCATTTTACTTTGTGAATGGAAAGCAATTTTCAGTATAGGGAAATTTACTTGGCAATAAACCCTCTCGACCACTTTTACCAGATTTCTGTAAAAAACATGTAGCATACTGTCATCCTAGTCCTTTGTGAACTATTCAACCTCAGAGTTTCCAGCAGCCCCAAAATTACAAGAGACATAGAAACAGCAACAGTGGATAGAGGGAGAAGAAGCTCCTGCCAGGTGAGTCAGCAGCTCATGGACGCAACCTGGTTATAGACAGGTCACTGCAAGTCTATTTATATTTTTTATTTCTAGTTTTATATGCTGACACTACACACAGTTTCTTCACATGACAGTGCTGCTGTGAATTAACTATGTGCCAAGGTTCAGAGAATGAAAGTTTGCCTTTGCTACTGTTCTGGATAATGCTGCTTTTTCTGGCTTCAAATTCTTTCACCTATGCTAGCAATTAAGAAAACCTCTGCTGGCACTGATATTTTCTATGGATATAATTTTATGCTGATTGTTACGCTTTTCTGGAATTAGTTTCATTATGGCACAGCATGACCATTTCTACTGCCTCACTACATACAGTTGATGGCAAAAAGCTACTAATCATGAGTACTCTAATAAAAAGCAAATAAACAAACTAATAAGCCCCACGCATTAAAAGCTGATTTAGCTCCAGACATGTTGCTGCTTACTGTTCAATAAGAAAACTTAATTCCAAACCTATACTGGAAAAGAAATTATGTCATTTCTTGGGCACGAAAATTACTACCAATGGATTTAGAGCACTAATCAGTATCTCCACTATTAAATTATTTTTGAGTCATGCCTGAATGGAGAGTCTTACTTGAGAAAATACTAAAAATTACAGAATAGTACCCTGCCATTGGTGAAAAGACCCTGATATTATCGGTTCTTCCTAACCTATTAATGAATCATGCATCTTTGCATGACTCACTAAAAAAAAATAGATTTGAAAAATCAAAATCCAAAATACGTGTCCAAAAGCATAGAAATAGATTATTGCCTTATCTTGTTGTTGCAGACTCCTAGTGACAAAACCCCCTATAATTCATCATCACAACCACTCAGTCATTATGCAAGGCAGTAAATACAATCTTTATGCTGCCACTGAGAATTTTTAAGTTACTTCTGTTAGTCACAAACACTGGAAAGGATTCACTTCATTAGAAACTATGTGCGGGCTGGCTAGTGTGGAAACTCTTTTCTCTCTGAGCAAATATTTTCACTATTCCTTTACAGCACGCACTACCCTGTGCAGTATTTTATACCAAAATTTATGGCAAGTTTAATGTTTTATATCAAATCATAAACCTTTCAGACCTTTCACTACGCCATCAAATTCCATTGCAATATAAATGACGTATCACATGGCAGTATGATCCACACAGTTCATTCATTTTTTTCCTCAGTTACTACCAAGTTTGACCATAAAACTCCACAAGTCTTGTTTCTTGCCTGGTCAGAGATTTCATTCATCCCTAATATCTTAACAGAAATACTTACCTTGATCAAGGTCAGACAGAACACTGCCCATACTCTTATCCAGAGAAACACACAGGACTGTTGGGGCAGGTATGGAAAGGGACTGGGAAGGAAGAGGATGGAGTGTTGAGTTGTGCAAGGAAGAATCAGCAGAGGTACTGTTGGTGGAGGGAGGTCTTCCACCAGCATCCATTCCTAGGAGAAAGCCTTCCTCTCCTTCTCCACTCCACTGTGGTAACTCTGCAACCTTGGAGCACACCATCAGTCTCCCTCTCTTTGTTCCCACTCCACCCCAACCTCTTCTGCTCCTCCCTCTGGGACCAAAGCAGCTCAGAAGATGGGAAAGGCTCACACAAGGGTCAGAGTAAGGAATGAGAAGTGTGGAGAAGGACTTCTTCCTCTCACCACCTTCCTCTACATCTCATCATGTAGTAGTAACTACTGACCTTCTGAGTCTTCTTCCTCAGAGTCTCATAAAGATGTGCAGTGAAGGGATAGCTTAGTCTATCTGGGCAACAATGGTTGATCCCTTTTTCTTCTAGCAATGGATAAATAAGCAATCTACTTCTCTTACTAATCTCTCTCTGCCATCTGTAACCTGCCACCATTAAACAGCCCCAAATTACATAGCTGGTGCCTTCTTGCCAAGGAAGTTCTAGGACACTGCTGCGTGCTCTGCCAAACACAAACTGGCACCCCAAGGAAAGAGGATTGTGCAAAGCCCTTTTGCAGGTCTAAGCAGACAAGGGAGTGTGACAGTCACTACCCCAAGAGACCAGAACTGTATGCCTGTTCAGCTAACCAAGGCAGAGTGAATTGCCCATCTTCTCCATCAGACTGTATTAAGCAGCAATAATACCCACATTTTCAAATGAAATGACAACTCCTTGGCAGGCCTACTTTGAAGAAGCCTCTGAGTTCACCAAGAGAACCAGGTCTAAGGAAAAACACAGACAACTCCCTCTAATGAGGCATGAAGGAGGGCAAATGAAGGGAGTATTGCCTTGTTTTAGTCAAGTGTTTCACCTCTCTGGCCAATCCCATTTATCCACAGTGAAAGGGAAAAAACAAGTCATTGACAGCCAGTCATTGCAAGTGCCACGTAAAACAAGTCTACAGGCCTCAACCCTCCTTTCAGACCTTCATCCTTATTTCCATCAGTATTACTCTCTGTCTTGAGATCCTGACTTCAGCTGGTAGTCCTTTCTTGCAAAAATTTCCTTACCCAACAGATCAACTCTGCAAAAAATAGCACTTTCTAATGAAATAAGGGGGAAACCCCTAGCCTGTGCGTTTTTGAATTTCTAGTGCACTACGATTGGATGTATTTTTTGTGTATACTGAACAATTCACAGAAAGACTAGTGTTCTTGTTATCTTAATCACTCATATGTGTCAGGAGTACATATTAAAAGAATTTTGGTTCACACAAATAGAGAAGACATCAGATCAAATGATTGTCTAAGTCGCTGAAGTTTGCATTTCATAATTGCATTTGACATTCTGAATCAAAAATTGAAGAGCAAAACCTGAACAGTCATATAATAATGTTATTTTCATGCATGTATAATTATGACAAAGGTAGTCTGTCTTACCTACTGAGATATTGCATCTTTTTTCTATTTCTGATACGGGATTTAAACTAATCCCTTTCATCAAAATAGTTGTTTCAGTGGGAAAAGAAACAAGGGCTTTGCTCTACAGTGCATCAAATCAGTGCTTGCAGGTTTGGTTTTTGTTGTTTGTAAACAGGGCCCAGGGTCCATACTGACTGTAGATCATAGTATGTGCATGCATTTTCCTTACGTTCTCAGTTAGCATGTAGCTTACAATGTAATAAAAAAACCAGTCTTTAGACTGGCTTTCCAAGATGTGCAACAGGTGCGGACGTCAGTAGCTTTAGAAAGAGGGAAAATAATGGTATAAACTGTAGTAGCAGTAATTTTTTGCATGATTGCTCTTTCTTATGCTCAAAACAGCTAGGAAAATTCACATCCAAGTAGCTAAGTTTAGTACCAAATACTTTAGGTATCTGCTAAAATCTTTATACAGTAATTACTGATCTACCTACTCACATCATGATGTAGGAGGGAGTATGTTCCATGCTGCTTCTCTCCCTATGGTCTCCCCCTAACAGATTCACTTCAATAATACCTCACTCAGTTTAAAAATGGAACATAACCTGTGGCCTATCCCTGTCAAACACTCAGCTCATTATTTTCCATTCTCATTTCTGCAAGACACTTCACAGTTAAATGTCCATTTATTGGGGGGCGAGGGGGGGGGGGGGGGGAAGGAAAAAAAAAAAAAGAAAAATCCATTTAAGATGGAAAGTCACAAATGTTGCTTTCAATTATTTTTTTGAGCGTAGCTGTGCATTGGCAAAACAGTTTCACTCTCCATTTGGTCACCCAGTCTAACCCACATCCACAGCAGAGCCAAGAGATTTAGCCTCACTTCCTTTCCCTCCTCTGTTCCTCAAGTTACTTTACTTACTTCTTGGGAATAAAATTTGGGAAACAATTACAAGACCAAAGACTGGATAAAACGCAGCCTATGCTTGAATATGCCAAAACATACACACTGATCTTTGTATGTATTCAATTTCACAGGGTATTTTCTATAATATAAACTAATTCCACTGTAATTTTTAATATGCTCTGAGGCTATTAAATAAAAAATTTTGATCCTGTGAAAAAAAGGCAAACTTGCTTAAAAGTTACTAAAATAAAAAGAAATTAAAAGAAATTTGAAAAGCATTTGCATTTTAAAATATTGGAAACACCTCTATTTTTAGGTTCCTAATGGGAATAAAAGTTACTAAGATACTGATGAATTCATGACATGTTAAGACAGCATAATTATTTCAAAAATGAAGATAAATTTCCCATTAGTGCTTTGTTGTGCCTTAATTACTCGGACCACCTAGGCATTTGATCCTGCTGAAGAACTCGATCAAAACAAAGGCATTGTTCCCAGATACCTAGACATGCTCACAATGAGAAATACAGATGGCATCAAGATGTGAAATGGCCCATCAGCAGCCTTCTTGAAGAACTTGATTTCCCTCAATCTATTGATCATTTTTTCTGCCAAATTAAGAGCATAAACTGATCACATTTGAAGAAGATGCAGGGGAAAACAGTGATCTTAGTCTGAAAGCTCCTGATGGCCTCAGTTCTTTGTATGCCGAGAATGGAGCAGAAAGCTTCCTCTTTCAAGTGCATCACTACATACAAGCTCAATTTACCTCATTAAATAGCATAAGTGTAACCATCAAACACAATCACATAAGTAAAGACTTGTTCTCTGCCCTGAAGAACTGCAGAACTAAGAGTTTGGTTGAAGACTTAGCTCTAATCATTCTTGACCTGTATTTGCTCTGTCTTGTGACTTTATATTCTGGCTGGTAATAGTACCCATGAGGGAGCAAAACCCAGTAATTTTCTCTTTATGGGCATTCAAGGGGGTATTCTTTTAGCGTAACTGCAAACTCTAAGGCAATACATATAGAAACCCGTTTGTTTTACTTAAAAAGACTGATGAACATCTCTCACTATTTACATTCAAATGTCTTTCATAAAAAAAAAAAAATTTCAGAATGTAATTAATGTGTTGTAATGAGCTTCCCCATCACCACAAGCTGTTTTTCAGGCAAGTCTATTTCTGGAGAAATGGCAGATTAAACACTCTAAACATTATTTTGGAGAAGTCATTGTTGCCACATGAAGATAATCTGATTGACAGATAAACAGATAGATTGGATTATTAAATGAAGTTGTATCTCACCCCTACAGCCACCATCATTCTATATATTGTGGTTTGTCTTTTTTTTTTTAATTTGTTCAGATAATAAGATGCTTTATCCTATATTTATAAAATTAACATCTTGAAATTACTGTTCCTCAAGTCAAAGTCAACCTACTTGCAGTTTGCCTTTTCTTTGTTTTTTTAACACCTTTTTTGGTAACTGGACATAAATCCACCATAAGTGTTTAAGCAATAATAACATTTGATCCCAGGCCACGTGACAGAAAGGTTCTTTTGCTGTACTACAGGTATCCCAAATTCCAGTATTAGGAGTGGTTAGGCAGGACACAGGAGGTTCATAAAGAAAGAAAGCCCAAAGTACATTAAAATGAAGCAACAGGCAGAAGCTGGCTGATATTGTCCAAATTTTGGGGGTTTTATTCATACAAGTTACTTGTTTCAGAAACCACTTTGGATTATCTGTGTAATTCAAGGGATTTCTGCAGTAATTTTTGCAGTATTTCTCCCTTTGAATGAACACACTCTCCCCCCAGTATCAGACCTTCTTTACTGGCACCATATGTAATACAGCAGGTTTTCCAACAGTTCTGCAAAACTTGCTTTTGGGCATATTCCTGCAGGTATAATGCATGACTGTGTAACAGGACTGGGACAGGCACTGCTGTGACCACCACCTTAAGTGGCACTTAACAGACGCTCTTGAGAACAATTTTGGGAGAACAGCCATGAACTGGTACAGCACCAAAGCTTTCCAGAGTCCATCAAGGGCACAGGCCCTTCTCCCCTGACTTTTAAGGGTCTCACAGTTTGTATGACAACCCACATATGCACAGTAACAACAGTATAACCTGGCTCTGTTGATGGAGCAGCACAGCAGGTGCTGAGTCTATACAGATATCGACATCAATCTCATTCATCAAGGCTTCTAAAAGAGACAAAAAACAGAGGGAGAAAAAGTAAAGCTTGTCCAACACTGTGCAAAGCCAGTAGCATGGTAAAACAGTCCTATTTGACAGACACAAACACTGCATGCAGATTGATGCTACAGAGCTAAAATATTTTTCCCCTCCTCCTGCTTTTGTTTGCTACTCTTACAGCATAAAGCTCTCTTAACACTGGATTATTTTCTTTTTTTCCTACTGCCTTTTCATCTGGTGTATTTGCATCAACTTAATCAGATCTGCCATCAACTATAATTCAAAAACCCCAAAATTCTGATTTCCCCTGAATCTCTCACCTGAGAGAGAAAAACAGAACTGAAATAATTTATAATAGAACTACGCACAATGATGTCACTGAAATGCCTGTTGCACACTTCCATCTCTACACTGTCCACACAGAAGATAATCTGTGTACTCCAGGCAGTGTAAAAGGCATTTTACAGATCATTAACTGTCATATAATCTTGCAAAAACTGTGCTTATGAACAAAAAGGAAGGACAGAGAGATATTTCAATTTAATAAAGATACCCAACAAAGACAAAACTTTAGCACTTGCGAAGTTTAGCACTTTGCAGGCAGATTACACCATGGTTTGCAATAACTCAAAGGCAGGCTTCAAACAGAATTAAAAGCTTCAAAGAGAAGCAAATTCATTGCTAAGACCACTGCTTGGCATACAGAATTGCAGCACAGTCAGGAGAAGTAGGGGTGGTGTGTGTTTTGATGTTGCCTCTTCCATCTTTCAGCCCCCCAAACAGACCATCTTTATTGATATCATCTTCCCAAAGTAAAGTTTATGCAACCTGCTTTTAAAAAAACATTCTGCAACTTTTCCAAGTTATGTCAATGTTCATACTATCTAACCTAGATCCTTTCACTGCAATTTAAGTATCACATTACTTTTCTTACCCAACGTGAGGTCACAGAACAGCCTATTGCCTCTCCAATGTGCCTGCCTTCTATAGATTTAAAACCCAGTTATCTTCAGTCCTCTCTTGCCTAGGCCAAACACTTCCAAGTCCTTCCATTCCTCTGGACATACTGTGTGTTGGGCTTGGGATCATTATTTTCTGCTGAACTTCCACCAACATGAATTGTGCTACACAAAACTGGGCAGGTACTCTGCTTAAAATAGGATTGCATCATGTATTTTGCAGGCAGTAATTTAGGTCGTACATCATTGTGTGATGCCTGACTTTTCTGCAATGGAAAATACCGTTGAATCATGTTCAGCTTTTATCCAGTACAATACCCAGATCCTTTCCTAAGGAACAGCTGCATAAGCTGTTTTTATCCTCATTCTGTGTTTCTGCAGCTGCATCTTTTTCCCATAGGGAAGCCAACACTTGCCTTTCCTGCAAACCACTTCTCACAATTCTAAGCATCACTGTGAATCCTAATCATGTCCTTCAGCGTGCCTGGAGCACCTCTCAGTTTTCTGTTACCTGCAGGTGTAACTGGCAAACTCATTTGCTGCATCAAGGTCCTGAACTAAAATACTTAACCACAAAAAGCCTGGAAATATTTTGCTCTACAACACCAGTGGTTTTTGGGGGAGTTTTTTTTTGGTTTTGTGTGTATGTGTGTGTGTCATTTTTGTTTCTTTGTTTTGGTTGGTTAGTTGGTTTTTGCTTTGTTTTCTTGAGGTTTTTTGACAGTGAAATGTCTGTAACTACCCTAAGAACAGAGCTTTATAATTTTCCAGGCAGCCCTGCAATAACACTGACAGAATTTATTCTGGGGCATAGCTCCCCTGATTTGTCAGCTTATTGGAATGGCACAAGAGAAAGTATCAAAAGGTTAGCTTAAGTCAAGTTATAAACTATCAACAGTTCCTCCTCTGTCACCCTATCAAAGGTGAAAATTAAATTGGTTTTGACATTATTTGTTCTTGAGCCAACTCTTACTCATCATCCTGTCATCTTGTCTCAGCTTTTGAACAACACAGTAATCATTTCTTTCAGTATATTTAGAGAAATTAAAGGTAGTATGACAGGGTCAATAGATCCCTTGTTCTTATTTCCTTCATTTTTAAAGATTAGTATTGTGCTTACTGTTCTCCATTCTGTCATCTCACCTGCACCCCATCACGTCTGAAATGCACAGCACTGACATCACCGCAGGAACTGCCTGAAGCAAATTACCAGTTGCTCAGCCAGGCCTGTACCAACTTAAAATCGTTTCACAAATCAAACACTTGAACATGTTTCATATTAAGAGGTGAGACACTGTCCTTTGGATCTGCCCCACTCGATTCAGATAAGGTTAAGACATCCAGTTAAAAATAGATGCAACCTTCTAATTCTAAAGTTAGAAGACACAAACCCTAAACTCCATGCCCTCCTGTATTAAATTTTCGCTAACTATCTAGGTAGCCAAAGTCTGACATCACTAGCAATTTGAGCTCACTCCCTGAAACAATTTACAAAAAACCTCTCCTTTCTGATCTCACTAGTTTGATGGTTTGTAAAAAAAAAAAAAAAAAAATAATTATGCCTCTTTCCCCTTTTTACATAATTATATTATCACGTTTTTCTTATACCATTCTTACATCAGGGTACATAAATGAGATTTGCTGGCTAACACATTTCTCTTTTCCTTCATGGTTATCTCACCGAGTCAAGCTAAAAATTGTCATCTTACTACAGTAATCAAGTGAATTACTATTCCCAGTATATACCAAGTATAACATATAGCATTTAATTTTGTTTATGCACTTGATAGCTTCTATACCAATTCTCTGCTTTTCAGCACCAGCCTCAATCACTCACAGGGATCCACAACTTAACTGGGCAACTTGTCCCTGTGCCTCACCACTCTCACAGTAAAGAATTTCTTCCTAATATCTTATTTAAATGTACTGTTAGTTTGAAGCCATCACCCTTTGTCTTTTCACTACATGCCCTTATAAATAGATCCTCTCCATCTTTCCTGTAGGCTTCTTTCAGGCACTCAAAGCCCACAATTAGGTCACTTCAAAGTCTTCTCTTTCCCAGGCTGAACAATCCAAATTCTCTCAGCCTTTCCTCACAGGAGAGGTGCTCCATCCCTCTGGTCATCTTGGTGGCCTCCTCTGGACTCGCTCCAACAGCTCCATGTCCCTCCTGTCCTGGGGACCCCGGAGCTGGATGCAGCACTGCAGAATTCCCTCCCTCAACCTGCTGCCTACACTGCTTTNCTGCAGGTGGGTCTCACCAGAGCAGAGGAGCAGAATTCCCTCCCTCAACCTGCTGCCTACACTGCTTTTGATGCACCCCAGGACATGATTGGCTTTCTGGACTATAAGTGCACATTGCTGGCTCAATTCCAGCCCGTCATCCACCAGCACTCCCAAGTCCTTCTCAGCAGGACTGCTCTCAATCTGCTCATCCCCCAGCCTGTATCAATGTCAGCGACCCTTCCAGCCCAGGTGTGTCACCTTGCAGTTGGTTTTATTAAACCACATGAGATTCCCATGAGCCCACTTCTTCAGCTTGTCCAGGCCCCTCTGGATGGCATTCTGATCTTCAGGTGTGTGTCAACTGCACCACTGAGCTTGGTTTGATCTGCAAATTTACTGAGAGTGCACTTGTTCCCTTCATCCATGTCATTAATAAAGATATTAAATAACACTGGTCTCAGTACAGCACCCTGAGAGACACCACTTGTCACTGATGTCCATCTGAGATGCTGACTACCTTACTTCATTTCCCATGCTCAGTATTCCAATTGTGAAAAATTCTTCCCCCCTGCCATCACAGAACAATTTATTTTAGAATGTTCATTGGTAAAGACTATATAAATACAGCCCTCTTTCTCCATACAGAGATGTTCAGTTACTATAAAGAAAGAAAAACACCCCAAGGATAGACACATGGACTGAAATGCTTGGACACAAAATTTTTTCATCGCTTTCCTTACAATTAAACCTAACCTCATCAGCCAGAACAGAGAGACCTTACTCATTCTTAACTCTGTTTAGTTAGTTTTGAATTACTTGATTCTTACATTTGTGTCTTCATAATGTGAATAGACTGACACTGGATTGTGACTCATTTCCTGTCATTTCCAGAAACAGCCTTCTATCTGTGATGTTTGCAGCTTTCTTTGGAAAACAAGCCAGTTGAAATCGGCTTGGAACTGGGAAAGAAAACCAGTGCTAGGCAGTGCAGCAAATAGAACCGGCAGATAAGCCTCTTCCCTCGTGTATTCACTGTGCACATGCTTTAGTGCTGAGGGGAGGCACAACAGTAACAGCAGCACAGAATTACTTCCACGGCTTTAGTCTCCGAACGTACTTGCAAAAGCTGCACAACTTACGCGATCTTGGCACACACCGAGCACTTCCACTGCCCATCAGTCCCCACCACGCGACAGTTACTGCAAACTCGAAGCCTGCAGGTTTGGCACAGGTCTCCTCTGTCAAAGATCAAGCCCAGGCTCTTCTGACAGCGAACACAGACCCTGCTGTTGTCCTGGTGGCAGTGACGGTTTCCGCCTTTCCTTCTCACTTCCAGAAGCTCATTTTTCAATTTCCTAGAAGTAAGGAAAAAAAAAAACCCTTTTAATTTGGAGATTCAACTCGATGGTCTGGAAGAACTTTTTAACAGACTAAGATTTCGTGCCAAAAATACAAGACATTAGTAAGTACAATATTTTTGTTATATTTGCTGTATTTCTTGACACACATCTGGCAAAGGAGAACAAATCTATCCTCCAGCTGTGCGACTGCAGTCATAATGAAAATCTTGTGGTAGATCAGTATAAGAACCTGTAGACAGCTGAATAGTTCTGGTCAACTGTCAAACCATCTTTGCTTACCCTCCTCAATAATTCAAGTCATGCTTAGTCCAGATTTAGCAGCTCAGAATTGGGACTATCCAGTGCATCCACAGAAGGAAACAAAGAAAATCTGTCCTGTAATTAGTGTGCATTTAACATTACGCCAGTGTAGAATTAATTAGGAATGCATATGTAATTTTGCAGCAGGTATTCAAAGCCTTAAAAAAGTCCAAGCCAAAACATCTAAACAGATATTGGTGTTATGCTCTGATGCTACAAAAAGGAGAATATTGGTATAAATAATGAAACTTGAAGATCTTACCAGTTCTGCCACTGACTCTGCAGAACTTTGCATTTAAGACCTAATTTTGAATGCTGCAATTTCAACTGTGCATGAGTTGGGTCTTCAACAAGAAAATAACTGTGAGCTGTAACTACTATATTTGCAACAGCCAAAAAAGGACTTTAAAGAGAAAGAGGCAGGAAAGATGATTAGAGAGGCAGTTTCTGATGCTTATCTTTCCAAAGCCAGGACTCAAGCAGGACCTAACCATGAACTAAATCTATCACCAATAGCTCTTTGTACCTTGATTCCTGACCTCATCTCTAGACTTTTCTCTCCCATGCCACAACTTCTAGCTCTTACCCCTCCCACTCTGAGCCACAGAACCGTCTAGGCTGGAAGACAATATTGGAGGTCATTTAGTCCAAACTCACAAGCCAAAGAGAGCCAGCCAGACTGGATTCATAAAGGCTTTGTCCAACTAAATCTTGAGTAATAGAGCAACTCCAAGTAAAGAGTCTACAATGGCTCTGGGGACCTGTTCTGGAGTTTGATTAATTCTATGTTTTGTTTTAAACAATAACAACAAAAAAATCCTTCCTAAAATCTACTCAGTCTCCAATGTTTCATCTTGTTTCAATTACCTCTGCTCCTTTCATTGTGTACATCTGAAAGGAGTCTGGCTCCATTTTTTTCCTATACCATCACAATGAAGACTTAGAGATAGTACTCACATCTCTCCTTTGCCTTCTCTTCTGAAGGTCAAGCAAACCCAATCCCTTCTGCCTCTCCTTCTACATCATGTGCTCCAGTATGGCAATGCCCCTCCTGTTCTCAGGAGTCCCAAACTGCAAATTGTATTCCAGATGGGATCTCACAGTTTCTGACCAGAGGAGATAATCACTGGCCTCAACTGCAAATGTAGTTGTGTATGTGGTCAAAACTGTTCTGTCCCCTCAACATGCTTGGGTATCACTATGTTCCCATTATCCCCACCTTTCCCTATGCTTTCTTTGATGCCCACCATCAGCCAGGAGCCTCGAGACTGTCTCAGTCATCAAGCACTCCAGCTCACTAAAATCACAATCTCTGCATACATGTACATGCTTTAAGTAGGATTTAAAAAAAACCAAAACAAACCACACCACAACTGCTATCAGCTTTACCTGAAGCTCAATAAAAAGTATGTCAGACACATGGAAAATAAAGCCAATAAAACATTACAGGTTGTGATCCAGTAAAGGAGGTCAGGAACATTGCTTGGGACACCAGGGACTCAGCTCTAACAGAATTAGGTTATTTGTGGATACATTGCCTTGCTGAAAGGTTGGCTAGCATTTTGCTTCCCACTGGGATTCCATGAACAACAGCTGCTCTGTAGCCTCCTGACTTGTGGATGCTGAACCTCTGACAGCTTTGGAAAAGGGCACGTTTAATCCCTCCAGGCAACAACTGCAAATCCCATCAAGTGTTTTCCTCTGCTGGCCTCTATCCAAAAGCGATTTCTTCATTCTGCTTTAGACCCTTCTCCCACATTCAATCCAAGCAGAATTTCTCTCATGCCATAGCCTTCAAAAGCCTGTCCAGGTCTCTTGAGCTTTCTTGCTAACTGTTCCTTCAGTTAATTAATTTCATCTTACATCTGCCTCCTTCCTGCACAGACATATTTGGCTGTAGGCACACGTCCATTTCCTTCTGTCCATCAGCCGGCTCTAAGTGCTGATCAAAAGGCGACTTGCACGACAGACCCTGCCCCCTGTGCTGCATATTGCCATTGTGCACAGGGAAGGGAGATGATCACTGCTTTAGCCACCCCCTCCTTGGATCTACCTTCTAAACAAGTCTGCCTTCAAACAGCAGAAGTCAATTTATCTGCTGCTTCTGGACTGAGAACTAAAGGCAAAGAAGGTATTGTGCACTCTGGCCTTTTCCACATGCTTTGTCTCTCGGCTGTCTGTTCCATTCAGCAGCAGGCTCACAGTTTTCCCAACCTTCCTTTAGCCTCAGTTTTCTCAATTTCCTTGTTCTCTTGTTCAACTCATTTCAATAAATTTGATTGCCAACCTGGGTCACCACTTCTTTGCTTGGTCACTCTCTCTCTGCCTCATCTTTTTCATGGTCTCCTGTCAAAACTGTGATTTTTTTTAGACAGTAGAACTGCCAACCAGCGTTCAACAGAGATGACTGTATTTTCACTTTTGATTCAGGTTTGCAAAGAATTAGTCAATCACATACCACAGAACTAAATGGGCACATACAATTCAGTTCCAAATTTCTTTTTGGTCTTGAGCATCCCCATGCAGAAGGAGCAATTGATCCTTGGCCAAGTGTCAGGTTAACTCAGATGATCCATACTGTTTATCCTCAAACCTCAAATGGGTTAAAATACTAAACAATAGCAAATGCTGTTTGTTTTTCTTTTTTTTTTTTTTTGGTAACAGATTTATTTCCAGTAGCTTATTTTTACTTTAAAAATTTAGATGAATAGTGGCCCATTGCATTTCAGGAACTTCACAGGCAGTGTGATGTCATCTTTTTAGCAATTGTTGCTGTGTGCAATGGACTGCATCCAGGTGTCTAATGGTGAAACCAAACCTTCACTGAACTCCTTCCATTCCAGCCTTTTCTCTCCTCCCTGCAAATTTTTGTGCTTAGTTATGAGTATTATTGGGCACAAAAATTTGTGTTTTAAATCATTCCAGTTTAAAATCAGGAAACCTCTATCAGCCCAAACCAATAAACAAAGCTTTTTATTTTTTTAATTTTTTTTTTTTTTTAAAAAGGTTGCTTAGAGATCAACATGTTGAAAAACTTCTCAGTATTCTTTTGACATTAAAAAGACATCATTCCTACTGTCCAGTAGCGGTGATTGCAACAGACAGACAATCTAAAATTCTTATCAAGTGATGGCTGAGCTGCCAACAGCATGAATTCTGAGAAACATTTGTTTTCTTGTTTTTGAATATTAGCTGCCTTTGATCACTTCCAGGGAGGTAAGGGAAAATAAATCAACCTACAGCTTCTCCACTCAATCAAACAAATAAAATAAAACAATTAAAAAGCAAGCAAACAGTATCTGGAGAGACACTGCATATGAACTTTCTTTTGAGATTGCCTATATTATTTGTTGAACTGAATCACTGATTGACTGTAACAAATACATTCAGATCTTAAGAAGATAAAGAATGAACTGTGTCAGGGGCCAGGAAGAGTAGGAGGATGTGAGTGAGTCATCTGATAAAATCCATCATCATAACAGCCTCTAAACCACCACAGCCAAGCTGCACCAGTTAGAGTATTGAAAAGGGATAACAAGTGCAGCCTGTAACTTCACTGACTTACAGCTACATTTATCTCCCAAGGCAGCAACCAGCTCAGTTATAAACACCCAATTTCCTTTTGCCAGTCTAACTTTTAAGCTCTATGTAATTTTAAAGGAATATATTTAAACATGCAGTTAGATATTTTTAATATCCGATATTAAACAAGAATTAATCTTTATCAATCTTCTCCTGGTAATATGAAAGATACAATAAAACTCAGCAGAAGCCAATTTAATAAGCTGCTGGAGAAGTAGAATCTTATCCTACACTGAAGTTTCTAAAGCATCTATTACAACAGTTGTTTGATAAAAGATGGCTATTAAAAAGAAATTTATTTCTGCCAAAGGTAACAATACGTAGTCATTCCTCTAAATTGTCTACTAACTGTCCTCCAAACTCTGCTGTCTGAGAAAATAGGTTAAGTGAATTGGAGAAGGATTCTGTTGTAACCGGTATTTCAGGTGGTACTGAACAACTTCATCTTAACCTTTCCAAATGTGGCCTAAGAGGCCCATATAAAATATCAATAGAAAAACCAAACCAAAGCACCAATCACCCCCAAACCTTAGCCAACACTGAATTTGAGAAATTACTCAGATCCTAGATTAAGTCCGTTCAACAATATGAAAATCCAATGCCTTGAAAAGTTGAGTTGAAAGACACAAGGACTGCAATTCTCCAAAACCCATCCAAAGGAGTAGCAGTTGTAGCTCCTGGCACAGTTGCTCTCCGTCTGACAGAGGCACAAAAGAGTCCCCAAAAGAGTCCCATTCTTCCCTACTGATGCTGAAAGTCATGAGGCACTCAAAGGCACTTGTTCCCTCACAAATGCAGCCTCCAGAGATGAAATGTTCCAAAAACCCTTTAATTCTGCAAAGAGGAAGCAATGGGAAGTCTTAACAGATCTATTTGATCTTAACAGTATATTTTAGCCTAGGGAATATTTACTTCCCAAAGACAGAATGCCCTAATTTCCTCTGACTCTGTAAGCATGATCCACTTGCTTTGAGTAAGGTAATTTTTTTTTTTTTGTACCAAACTGACTCATTTGTCTGCCCATTTTTTTATTCTAGTAGGATTTCAGAAAACTTTGATTTTTTTTTATACCTCATCTCCTCTCCCTTTTCTTAAAAAAAAAAAAAAAAACCACTGTAAAATCCAATGGCATACATAATTCCTCAGTTTGATTTTCAAATTTCTCCTGGACCTTCCTTCTTCTCGTTTCAAAAACCTTTTGTCTCTTAGAGCAGCAAAATCCAAGTATACTTAATTATATTTTGCCATTCTACATTTCCAGAGTTCAAAGTCATTTAAAAATCAAATTAAAAAAGGCAACTCTCCTCATCCTCAACTAACTATAATTAAAGTCTTTAGCAGAAAAAAAAAAAATTAAATCTACTAAAATGCTTCTGCACAGATGAAGAGACACATCCTCTTCCTGAAGCTGTGCAACTGTTAACTTAGGTACTGGAGAATTTTTCTGTGCAGGAACTGGCATCAACCTACTTCTGCAGTGCGAGGAAGAAAGGCAATTTCCTCCCCACACTGATTCTCAGGGCCTTCTCCAAATTCAGCCAGATTCCCTCCACTGACTGGCACAGTACATCGAAATCAACAGCAAATATTATTGACAGTTCACAAAAGGAATTGAGCTATTACCAATTTCCATTGAGATCTCTTTGCATTGTAAAATTTGCTTGACTACCTGAAGTATTTTTCAGATTCTTGTTCATTAAGCACAGATTTTGCTCACCAAACAAGTCTGCATGATAAACACTGTGTTAAGAATCCCCAAGTACGCAGTTATATTGGTGACAACACAAAGCAACAGGAAAAGGCAAATAATGAATTTGCAAAGAAAAAGAGATTTGGTATAATGAACGCAGAGCCCAGTGAACAGAAGGAAAGGGAGACATGGGAACTGAAATGGTACTGGATACCATAATGATGACAAACTTCCACAGATGACTGTTTTTCTGAGTAACTCCCTCATCTTATAACATAAAAATGGTTACTAAGATTAAAAACACAAAACCTGAAACCAAACAACAAAACAAAATGCACAACAACAAAAATAACAATAAAAACAAGCCCACAAACAAACAAACAAGAAAGCCAAATTGCTTGTTGGTTTCTTACTACACTTCAACAAAATAAATTGCTCCCAGAGTATAAGAATTAGTCACCACTAGAAAGTCTTTCAGCAGTGGAGGATCCTCATTCTCAAAGAATGCAGGACACCCAGACAGGCAGTGCTACCCTTAGAGCACTAGGACCTACTTTTGATGGAAGAGTCTCTCCTTCAAAGAATAACAATATATTAAACTGTGTTAAATTCACTTTCCAAATGACTGAGACACCAGGCAGCAACTTTGTAACTTCCCATACAGGCACAGATGAGAATATGCTTTAACAGAAGGGCTCTCTCCTTCAAATATTTATGGGCTGTCCTACAAAAACAGACCATACACCATACTGCATATGCCATCTCGCAATAATTTTTTTCCTATAAACAAGTCCAAATGTATGCTCAGCAGATAAGTCAGTTCCCATCCCTCAAACTAAAGCGCTTGTCTGTAGCTACCACATGGTGGTATCCACGCTAACAACTTTCTCCTACATTATAAGGAAGTTAAGACTCTAAATTGCTTCCATGATAATGAGATGCCATTTTAGTTAAATGAAAATACAGGAATGATGACTTTGCTTGTCAATATAGGTCTAGGGCTGGTGCAATTCTTACACAACTTCTGGCAACCTAAATGCTGAGGGAATGATTGAAGTAATAACCCATTAAAACCTTTTCCTTGGAAGAAATTGGCATGTTCCTTCTTTGTTTTCTCGGGGCAGTAATTATTACACTTATTCCTCCTCTTAAAGCATGGCATTCATGGCTTTGCTCCATAAAGAATGAAAAGAGCCTTTGTATTTTAAACTCTAAGAAGAGTTAAGGTAAGAAAGCAACATACTCCAGCAGCACGCCATGTGTGCTTGCGCTGTGTCAGCAGAGTAATATTGACGTGAAGGTGTCACATAGCTCTAAATATAAAATTCCCTGGCCATCAGACCCAGTTCCCTGGGTACCACCACAGCTGGGCTGCTGTTGGAACAGAAACAAATCAACAGCACCTCAACAAAACACACTCAAGGACAGGGTACATCCCCCTTTCCTCAAATACATCCTTTCAATTTCACCTTGATTTCATGATTTGTGACATTACACATTAAATGTGATGAAAGGTTCTTAAAAAAACATACTTCATTCAAATTAGTAAAGGGATGGAGAAATACATGTTTCAGTTCAGACTGTCTTGACTCACAGGTTTAAAAAAAAAATTTTTGCCTACCATAGCTGTGTTTAATCATTTTACTCAAATAATCTTAGTATTTGAAAAAAAAAAAAATCATGATGATAATTCAACTGGTGTCAATAGAATCATAGAATAATGTTTAGAACATTGTAGGTTATTTGCAAGAGTAATCTACTAACAGCTTTAAATCAATATTGAAAGTAAATTTCCAATCAGGCAAGATGCACATCTAAAGTTAAGAACATTAGTCATAATCTTCATTAAAGACATTGATTATTTGTATTATTAAAACTAGACTCCAGAAAGGGAGTTTGCCACCATCTGTGTTTGTCTCACATGTGGGTGAAACGCTTGTGTATCAAATAAAATTACAAGAACAGCCACTTTCACTCCAGAACACAAGTATGAACAGTGATAGTGAAAATAACCCTTACCAATTTAATTATTAGGACATCCTCCTACATTTACCATTGCTTTTATGTTGAATAGAAAGGCCCTTTCAAATTACAATGGCTTTTGAAGACTAATAGAAACAGAAGAAAACAATTATCAAGATGGATTCAGAAAGAGTGGAAAAGACTAATAAAAATTCATCAGTACAATGTACAAGTAAACATCTTCTCAGAGTGAAAAATGCCTTGAAAATAAACACAAAGGGACCTGCTCTTTTGCAAAGTACCTCAATAAAATATATAACAGATTGTACCAAATGGAAATCCAAAGACAACAAATGTTCCTCTGAAGTATACTTAAAGGCACAATTAGATATACTTGCCAAGCTGTATCGAGAAATAAAAATTAAGAAGTCTCCTAGGAAGCAGATACCCATCTAATTTTTTGAAGGTTTTACATCTTGGAACTCTTTTATAGACTACATTCCACTGTTATCAGGCCCAGTAGTGACAATGAATCTGAAAGCAATTGGTTCATATGCAGGTGCCAAAAGTATGCCAAAGTATCACATTGCATCATTAGTTATCCTAATTAGAATATTTCAGATTAACTGAATTTTCAGCATTTTCTTAGGGTGCTCTTTCCTTTTGTACCAAACCACTGACAAGCCAACACCACCTGTGGCTTTACTGACCCATACCCTCCAGAGATGCCTTGGGTTCTCAGACTCAGGAGGTTTGGCAGTAGTTTGCCAGTAGTGCCAAAAAAAGCAGAAAACTTGGGGAGTTAGGGCATCATATAAAACAGACCAAAAAATCCACACATACAACAGCAACAAGAACCCCCAAATGAATCAACTAAAACAAAACAAGGGAAAAAAAATTAGGAAAAAAACCCTACAAACACACAAAAAGTCACCAAACCTCAAGGGTTTCGACTTTCCACTTGAGACTGGGAAATTACAGTAGTAGAAAAGAAAGCTTTCCGAGGCTTTAGGAAAGCAGAGATCTGATACACTTCATACTGATGCCTTTGACAGATGACTGCTGGCTCATCACACATTTCCAAGGCCACCACCTTAGAAAACTAAAGTACTTAATTTGAAATTTTTATCTTATTACTAAATAGAGCAAAATGCCTAGAACAAACAGTGCTCCGTCTGTTTTCTTCTTCATCTGACAAACCATTAAGGAGACAAAATTATTAATTTACCCACACCACTATATAGAAACACCTTTCCTTCCAGTCTGGCAGCATCAGAAGCAATTTTAGCCCCCTCCATTTAGCTGAGCCACTACATTTTCCCAGGTAAAGGGGCTGCACACCAACATGGATATTGCACTTAGGCTTGGTTCTCTTGAAGGAGGAAAACTTCCAAAACCAGTGGCTGACTCTGCATAGATTTCCAAAGAGCAGTTTTACACAACAGAAACCTCAGCAGGTGCTGATTGTATGCCAGTGCAATGCACAATGTCTAAAATGCTTTTTAGAAAATCCAAGGGAAGAACAATGCAGCCTGGATTGGAACACACAGAGGGAAACCACCAAAGGCTGGAAATCTTCCCTTTGTCATCCATTACACTCAGCAGCCTTGCCAACAGCATCCATCCATGCTCAGCTGATTCTAAGAACCAGCACTGCATAAAAGTTTAAAAGGGCAATGGGGAGAAGTGAGAGGAAGCAGCAAAAACATCCTGGAAAAGCATAGGAACCTTTTCAGAACTGAGACTTGGCTGAACTAACTCAAACTTAGTCATCTAATATAGCTGACTCTCAGCCTGCTTCCACATAGTCTTCTCCAAACTTTGATTTTTACTTTTTCTCCTCAGAAAAGAACACATGGACTCTATTAATACCCTCCAACCCTACTTCTCCCAACAGCAACTTTTGGGATTCTTACCTGAGATACCCAGTTTTATTTATTTATTAACAAATCTAAGTAATTTTAAAAAATGAGGTGTCCTATTCTGTAAGTTCTGCAACAGAAAAAAAAAAGGGCATCCTGCACTTTCCCCATGCTCTATGGAGTCCTGAACAGAGGAAAAAGCCAACTTCCTCTCCCACAGTCAGCTCTGAAGGCACAAGTGTACAGCTCCTCTCAGTGGAAGGAAGTTGAAGAGCCTTACTAAAGCCTTCCATTCACAGGGGGAAATTCAGGAAAACTGGACTGAAAGTTAAAAACCACTGCTGTGTATTTTTGCACTTGTTATCTTTCTTACACTTTTACCTAGAAGCAATGGATATGATTTTATTTTGCAGAGTGCCACACTAGCAAGCAATTTTCTTTGTAACACACTTTACTTGGACTTAGAATTAACTGTGTCAACTTCCATCACTCATCCTTCTCCTGAAGCACCTAGTAAATCTTATCTATCAACCAAATTTTTAAAAGCAATAGCAAAAAGGGTTACCTTATTCTTTTGTCTTCAACTTTTTTCAAATATTCATCTCTTTTCAGTACTCCCAGTATTGTTTCCCTTTCATGTTCCAACAAAAATGACAAGTTGATGACCTCCAGGTGCTTCGTCATGGTTCTCCAATGGTCACTCCTTCAATGACCACTTTGCCCAATCAGTTCTTCCAACGATTTATTTGCACAAATCCAAAGGCACGTTTGTGTCAGAGTTCCAAGATCCACACAGTCAAGAGGTATTTTGAAAAATGCTTCTTTAAATTAACCAGGTGGCAAGACTGTATTGCTTTGTCTTCCAGCTACACAAGAAATAAAGGTTTCTCTTTTGTTTCTTCCTCCAGAAAGCCAGTCATTTTCCTGATTGCTGAATGCCTTTGGGTCCTGGATGACACTCACTGGGACACTGCAGGCCTTCACACTGCATTCATGAGCAGCTTCAGAATCCACTCCCTCAATAATGATAGTTTGGAGCCACAAAACAGCCGGGTATGTTTATTTCCAACTACCTGAAAGTCAAAACAAACATGGCTGGGTGATTTTGGAATTACCATCAAAGTCTGATTTGATAAAGGCTTCATCTAGTAGTGGTTTGGAAGACACTGAAGAATGGCTTGCAGACTATCAGGTTATCTCAGAGGCTACTGATGCACAACTGACATAAAAGCATAACAGCATTTTCTTTCTTTCTTTTTTCCCTTTTAAAAAACAGTAAAAAAATCTTACTGTTTCTGCAATACAGATCCAACTATCAGTGTCACTTTTATTAGGTAGGAAAATGGGACAGAAAGGTGCTACACAAACTGAAAGCACACAACAAGTCACTGCAAGGCAGAAATGCAAGCCAGGATTGCCAATTATGAGCTTATTATTTGAAACTGGGAAACAAGCAAATCACAGACAACTACCTCTGGTTAGATTATTATTGTAGAGATACAAAAGCTAAATAATAAAAACACACATGGAAAAAATTCACTTTTATTCTTTGTGTTTATTTTAATAGGAACCCAACACTGGACCATCATGTTTGTTCTTAAATTCTTGGAAAAGGTGGTTTTAATCATACCATAAAGCCAAGTTACCTGTAAGCAAAAGGAAGAAAGCCAATATATGCACTGCACTTTTACTCTGAAGAAGGCCAGGTTCTTCTTTGAACTGCCTAGAAAAATGCCTTGTGGAAACAGCACTTTCAACCCAACCAGATCCTAACATCAGCAAACCAGGGGTCATGGGGCATTGGCACAAAGATCACAGAGTCAGGTTCTGCAGTCAGAGACTGAGCAAATCCTTTGGCTGGTCAAGGTGCTCTGAACTTCTGTTTGTCACTTTTCCTTCCAGGGATAGCTCAGATGACACACAACATTATTCTGACAGCATTTATTACTTTTACCAGGATAAAAAAATCCTCAATTTTCATTGAAACTGGAAAGACAGGAGGTAAAGGGAAAAGACTGAGCAAAACAGTTAGAAATTTAGGACAACAGAAGTGTTAAAAATAGTCTGCAGCAGCACCATTATTGCCTTGATGATGTGCTACAGGTAACTAGTGTTCTTGCAGAAACACAGTACAGTGATACAACAAGCAGTCTAACAAGAATACTTAACCTTATGAGATGTCTTCTAGCATTGGGAATTCAGTGAAGAGAAAAATTACTTCATAAGGTTAACTTGACATTTGGACATATTTTCTGAGTTTTTTCTTTTAACTCTAGAGAGGCTGGTAGTCCTATCAGAATACAAAAAAAGCATCAAATATTCCCTTTGACTACACACATCTCTGATCCTGGAATGTCCTGGAAGATTTTTCTCTCAATACAGGGAGGCACATGTGAAATTCAAAATTACTAAGTCAACACGCTGTAACTGGGCTTCCAGTTATTTCATTTACCACCTGGAGCACAGGGACACATATATAGACACCAGAGCAGAACTAAGCACTGATAATGCTGAGGGTGATGAGATCATAAGCTGTCAGATAAGACAGACTTAAAATTTCAATGAGTGCTACACATTCCTGCACCAGATGTAAAGCAGCTGAAAGATCACAATGAAAAAATCCTAGAGCATGAAACACGCATCATTGCACAGAAGGAACACTTGCAGGTAGAAAGCAGGTAGGATCTAAATCCCACATGAACAGAGATCCCTCTGAGCCACAGATGAACAGACAGGCACAGCAATCCCTGGCTACACTCAGGAATAGGTGGGGAGGAGGATGGATTTAGGAGCCAGCACTAAAGGTGGTGGTAGAAGGTCTGAAGGCATGGAGAGGTGAAACACGCAAGAAGAGGTTAACAAAGGAGAGAATGGAAGAATTATCCTTATTGCCCACAGACACAACCTGATGTTACAACTGATTTCCAGGTTATAACTGCCCTCAATCCCTGGTGAGACCGGCTTGGAAACAGCAGAGCAGAATCACTGGACAGTGCTCTACTCAACAACATCTGAGATCTCATGCTGTCACCTGAATTGTGGTGAACTATGTGAATCTTGACTAGAAATCATTATTGTCTTCTTTGTAAAGAAAACAGAAACTAGGTTAGAATTTGCAATGTAGAGAATAATGCAGAGCATTTTAAAGTTTACCAAATAGACAGATAGTCCCAAATTACACTCCTGTTATAAACACTAACAGAATGGTATTAATAGTAAATTCTATTCTTACAGGACAAGTAAAATCAACTGAAGTTTCATTTCACTCACAATGGGTTTTGTGGTTTTCTTTCTATTTTTTACTGGACATTCCTGGGAATTGATTTCCAGTCCCTTCTATGACAAAAGCCTTCTGGTTTTTGCCTGTCTTTATCACCTAACAGAGTGATTTGGCAACTTTCAGAAAATACAATTTTACCTGTTTACAAGTTCAACCTACCCTATGTAGGTCAAAATATACTTTCAACTAGCAAAAATATTCCCCTAAAGAGCTGTGTAATGATCTCATACTCAGTATTAGCAAGACATAAACCCCACCAATGGCAGTCTTAAAAAGAAGCATCTTCTAAATTCCCATATTGCTTTGGTGGGACAGAGTCTCCAGCACATCAAGCACATCACTAATACAGCTTTTCTGTTCAGGGCTGCAGGAACAGACCTAATGCTGAAACAGCCCCGTTTTTCTATCTTCAGCTGTCCAACAAATGTGTACCTATCAGCTGATTGACATTAAGGTTCAGACCCACCTCACCTTCCAGGTTTTCTCCTGCACTATGAAATTGCTACTCAAAAGTAAAATTTCATGACCAAACACTGCATAGCTGCTGAAACTTTAGTAAGTATCTCAAGGGAAGCTCTTATTTGTTCAGTCTTCCTTTTAAACATATTATACTCGTGACCCAGCTGATATTCTCTACCCCAGGCCAGGTGGAGTACTGGCAGCAGATAACTTTGTGTAAGTCAGATTTTCCCAAATTCTTGGATAATGTTACTCTTGCAAGGCTAACTTTAAGGACTGCAGATAGTGCAGGTATCTTTACACCGCATGAAGCAGGTTTAGTCAAAAATCCCTTGCGCCTGCATCCTACATCACTCCTGCCTAATTCGGCAAATCCTGTGTAGAAACCCTAATGACGCTGCTGCCATTGTGCCGTGTGCTGGTACAAGGGTTACCAAAAACATCCCCCACCTCACAGCAGGAGACCATCTGGTCTGGCTCCCCTTCCTTCTGTGGTAAGTGGTGGGCATTTCTCTTAAACACGTAGTTGTTAAACAAAGAGAATAATGACAGCACAACCAGCAGGAACTCTTGCTCTATGGGAAAGGAGACTAATAAGTGGTGAGATACTGTTTTTAACAAGCTACCCACTTAAGACCTCCCTGCTTTAGGCAACACATAATTAGAGACCAGGCCTGCATTTCAGATTAAGACTTAATAGGAAAATTTGCTCTTCTCCTTTCCTGCGCTACTTTTGCTTTCTCTAAATGGTCCAGAATAAATTAGCTGATGAGAGCTGAATCATGAATCAACCTAGGGTTTAAAAACAAAACCAGCCAGCTCTTAGACAGTGACAATGCTCCTTTTAACAGACTTGTGATGTTTTATTAAGCAGCCCTGGGGCTGGTTAGGAAATGTGGTTGTTTTCATCCTAAAGTAAGTGAAAATTTCACACAACAGAGCATTTAAGGAGCACTAAAATGCAAATTAGGGCACATGGGAAAATATAAAGCCCCCTAAAAGGATGGTCTTTGTTCTAGTCTACATTCAGTAGATCATTAATTTCTTAAGTCAGAGTAAAACAGTGCTCTGATATCAGACTTTCAGATGAAGGAATCACTTCATTCATTCCTTCTCCATTGTGACACAATCCCAAGGCTGGATATGAGTCCCTTCAGTATGTGGTTGTTTTCCCTTGTCTCACGGAAAGGGTAGAACTACTCACTGGGACTACTCCCCATGCTTTTCTCACTTCTCTCACCTCCATCAAAAGGTACTTCTGGAACGGACTTTCCCCCTCTGAAGCTATTGTTTAGGAAAGATATATTAGAAATAACAGACTCTTACTAGCATATGACAGCAAAATTAGACACAAATGCATAAGGTGCAGTTTATCCTGCAGCACGCCTGCATCTACTGCACATAAGTACTGTCTCTCTCCAGAGAATCAGGCCAAGACAGAATAACTACTTAAGGCTTGTTTAAAAAACAACAAACAAAGCAAAGAAACAAAAAAGAAAAAAAAAGCATTACAGTGGGGAAGAAGACTCCATTTATTTTTGCTAACTGCTAGCAGCAGCACAGCTGCTTGTGACAATTAGAAATACAGCACCCCTAAAACTCAATCTTCATGAGGGACATTAGTTCGGAGCTACAGGAAGGAATGTGGATCCACTGCAATCAGCCCCATTTGTAGTTACTGCAGGTGCAGTGAGCACTGATGTTACTGCTGCGTTCATCCTCCTGAACCCAGCAAGCCAACAGCCGTCTGCACTCCAAAATGTTTTCCCTTCATCTCTCCCCCATCTTCTTGGGAAGGAGAAGAAGCATCCTGCTACCAAGAGACAAAGCTGAAAGGAAGCAAGATGAAGAGAGAGGAAATATCCTCTTTTCTTCAATGGTGCTATTATCAAATTGCAGGATGCAAGAAATTACTCCGACTGCCGAACCATTATGTTTGCTTAGCCAGAAGCCAGCACATGGAACAATTTAGTGACTCAGCAAGAGAGGCAACATTTTCCACATGCACTGATACAGGAACCACAACCTGTTGCTTGAGTGACAGAGCCTTCACCCACTGCCAGTGAGAAATTCTTTGCCAGCAGAGAAATGTTGTTTGCCCTACACGTATTTACTGGCCTGTGTGTATTTGGGACAGGCATAAACAATACTGCCATACTAGTAAAGGAATTCCTACCAACAGCAGCAGCAGCAGGTGTGATGGCTGTCATTACTTCTGCCACGTAAGAAGCCATGATAAATCATCTCTTAAAGAGGCACCAACCACTGCTCAAACCAAAGCTGCAGAGGCACAACAGCCTGGTTGGAAACTCTACAGCATCAGGATTGATGGCATTGCTGCCTCTTCCACATGCTTCAGGAAACCACAGTTCCCACCTCCCAGCTCAGTGCTGGCACTATATATCACAGCATGCTGAATCTAAATCAAATGCAACCAGTCTCAACAGACAAATGAAAAGAGGCATGTTTCATATACATGCTGCTTAGAACAGAAATTCTATGCATCCCGAGTTCATTCACATGGGAGTCTGAAGTAAAATTCAAACCTAAGATGTCATCAGTAGGTAGCCACTAAAACATGGTCCATGTCCACAGCTATTTTTCTTTTTTTCTGAGGCCCACAGCTGTTTGCAAGCCAGTGATGGAGGAAGGAAGGGAAGGACTGTCCACGTTAAATCTACTGAAATGGTGAAGACTCAAAAATGCAAAAATTTAAAGCTTACCATGTTGAAGACTGTAATGGTCAACTTGGTCTCTCCTCCTGTTTTCATTTAAGCATACTGCTTGCAGAATGCCATAAACACGAGCAAGAAAAACCAGCTTCCAGTCTGAGCAATGTGTTTGTGGAGTGCACACGCCCAGGTAAGCAAACAAAGTGTCAGCAGGTACTGAAGCACCAGGAAATTCTTGTTGCACAACATCAGTAAATTTGCAAGGTGAGAAAGATCAAGTCAAGACACTGGAATCAAGTGGCAAGAAAGGAAAAACAAACCGCACTTGTTGAATGTAATCTTGGTTAATTGCACGTGGATTAGACTGAGAGCTCTAGTCAGTGTTACAATGCAAATAGGAAGCAGATTCTTTGGTTAAGAACAAGCTTCAAAGATGTTTTGATATAGGAGCTGGAAGATTTATGAACTGGCAAGTCATATATTGCATTAAAGAAAGGATTGCGTATGAGTGGCAGCAACATTGTTTGAAGAGACATTAAAAGCACATACAAGCTGGTATCAGTGTACTGGAGTAAATGCAAGCTGAGAGAAAAGCTGAAAATCTGATTCCTTAACTCTACCTACCTCAAAGTTATGTAGTATAAGTGTGTTTGACTTCATAGTAATTAGAAAAACTCAGATTCATTAATCAAACAAACAGAATGGATTCAGAAGCAGTTCATTTTTAGGTCAGGCACAATTCCAGCTGTCTGGTCATGTCTTGGCAAAGCCATCATACACCTACCCACAGGACTGCAGATCTCTCTCCAACCACAGTCAATGCTTGTGAGCTGTATCTAATTTCTGGAATTACTGTAATAACATTTCAAAACCTAAATCATAAGTGTTTAAAGACTAAAGCAATAATGTTAAAGCTCATTAAGTCTACAAAGTAGACCTCGCTGTGTAAGAAAGCAGTAACTTAACTTGCCTGATTATACAAATAAGAGAGCAAAAACTAAGCTCAGCACTGACAGCCTGAGCATTCATTAAACCTTGCTCCTTCTACAGGTCTCCTACTGCTTGCTTTTCAGCCTTTATAAAAACCTTCAAGTAACAAAAAAATAAGCATTTGTGAAAAAATAAATTACATTTTCTGTTTCCTTGCTGTAGAAATTTATGCTCATGCCGATACCCAGTCAGGTTACATACCCCATCAACAGGAAAGACCCCAGCCCTGCAAAAGCTCCCTATGGAGCACACTGCTGGCTGCTATCCTGAGAACCTTGGCTTATTTTTCAAGTGCACTACACTGGGAAAAAGGCAGCATGCACAACAGCAGGGGAGTAAGTGCAGAACAGAGTTAGAGGGTACATCAGGCAGTTCACTTGCAAACACAAGCCCACGCTCCCCAGAGAGCCTACAAAACAACTAAATTAGAGAATTTAACCCCTTAGGTGATGCTTTGGAATAAGCAAATACCTAACAATCTTCTCTATATTACACTGCTTTAGCTACTATACTTATACAGAAGGTAAGGAGTGGGAAGAATTACACAACGGGGTGGCAACCTTTTCCTTTTGTTTTGTTCATCATTGAGCAAACATGGTTCACTTTCCTGGCTGAGCATTTAGCCAGGAAAGATGGCACTTCCCAGGGTAAGAACAGAGAGAAAAGTCGATGTATCAGCTTGCAAAAGTAAAGAAACCAAACAGATCTGGACCAAAGAGTGAATGAAGGAAAAAATATTGTTATTGTTAAGCAAATAACATCTGTGCAGTGTTAAATCAGCCATGAAAATATGACTTAGGGCTTGAGTCATCTCAATCTTATTGCTTAGTCACAGCATGTATGAAGGCAGTGTTCATTCAGTACTGAACTTTACCTTACTACACTGAAGTTAATCCCTATGTCTGTATACTTTCTGTGATAAAATAAAAGGAACTGAATAGATTTATACACAGTTGTAAAACAAGTTCTAATATGCACATTACAAGCATTTTCTTAATACCTACATAAATTATGAATTTAACCAACACTCACAATTATGAAATTTAGCTGAGACTAGTTGAAGAAAGCTTAGCAATTCTTTACTTTTAAAAATTCATAGCACCTTTTCCCTATATTAATATAGACATGGCATTTGGAAGCAAGAAATCACTTGTGGACACAGAATTCTTTTAGAAATAGCAAGTACAATGCCAGCAAGTTTTCTGACCCTTCTTTACAACACTAGCATTTCTTACAATATCAACACAGTTTTGGAGGAGTTAAATTGACGTGTATTATGCTATGAATGGATGGCTGAAGGATCTGTAGGTTTGTTTGATTTCTTTTTTCCCCAGCAGAATCTTCTCACCAGCAAACACCAGCAGCTATGTTACATAGGAATGGATGAAGGTTTTTCAAAAACTACAATAGAAATTTATATGTAATTTCAAATTCAATCTTTTCACTAATTTGCTGAACAGAGTACTATAAAGGAAGTGCCTTAACTCTATCAAATATGTAATTTTGCAAAAAACTCATGACTCATCTGAGCTTTAGTCCACTTGAGCAAATTTTGTCATTGACTTTGCCTTCTTCATGAAAAAATTAAAATGAAAATCTCTCTTACCTCTGCAAGAAGGTTGAAGGAAGGCTGCCAAGGAACTGATGCCAGGGAACTAGCACTAGAAGAGCAGCCATTTAGGGAAGCATCCACCAAGGCAGTGAAACCCACTCTGGATTTGGGGAGAAGGGAACACAGCCTTTGAGCGTGAGTGCTTTGAATGAGGAAATGTGCATGTGGTGTGTGTGTGTGTGGGAGTCAAGAAATCCAGTCCCCGATTATATCAGCCTGTTCAGTGCTAAGTGCTCATTTGCCTTTCTGCAACAACAGTATAGTGTAGTAACACTCTTTTTCCACTACATAATAATAACTTTCTATTTGATTTAACAAAGCAACTGGAAATTCAAAGAATTAAGTTTGATTTTTCCGCATGCCAGAGGTATCTAATCATACATTATATGACATCTCTGCAGAGGTGTGAAAAATCTTTAGGAGATTCACCTGCACAAGGTGGGGTTGGGGTGTGTGATGTTGAGCTAGGTGACCTTTTAAAGGTCCCTTCTAATCCAAACCACCCCATGATTCTATTCTATGATCTTTCTTATTTATTCTGACCTAATCATCTCAGTCCCTCTCTATAAGCTACAGAGAGAAACAGGCATTTCTAGGGCATGACTCACCTCATCTTCATAGGAAGATTTTAAAAAGGTCAGAGGAATCCTTGTCTGGTAACACCCATGCCTCTTCACTTGCCTTGAAGGGGATGGTTACCTCAAATGCAGGCATGCAAAACATGTGAGTAAATGTATCCTGCTTGTCATTTGCAGTATAAAATGAGCTGTTCACAAGGACACTTGTCCAAAAACCTACCAGAGGATATAAACAGCTTAATCAAAAAGTGGAATGAGCTTGGAGTGTTGCCTTATTTTGTTTTCCATTAAATACCATCCTACAATGTTTTTCCCTCTGCACAGCAAATGAAGCTAACAGGTCTCTTAAATCTTGCCATGAAATACATCAATGTGTTGTCCCAGAGTGTCTGCCTCAAAATGGGCATGTTTGGAAAGTCTGCATATGTAAACATATCAGTTTCCAAAATTCTTGTGGCAAGCAGGACAAAAGCCCACAAAAATCTAGTTAGAAAATGTAATCTCAAAGGTTCCTCTGCTGTCTGTCTGAACTCCACATTGTGCATTAGCTATCAGAGTCCTGAGGATTCCTTGCAGTGGGGCAGAGGAGGTGTGGAGTCTTCCTGCTGCTTCCCAAGGTGAGACTTGTAACAAATGTCTCTCCAAGACAGCTCCAAGTAATAGTCTGTGGGGAACAGCCATGCAGCACGTGTGACTAAGGACCAGAAGTTAGATCAGTGAAAAAGAACTGGATGCTGCTGTCTGATCTTCTGGGACCCCAACGAACCCAACCAGCAACTGCAGCAAAGCCTGTACAGACTGTCTGACAGCAGCATACACAGGATCAGCATCCTTTCTCATATGGTGCATAACAGGCAAAAAGAAGTGACAGATTCCTCTGAAAATGCTGTTAATCAAACCAGAGGAACATCTGGGGTGCCTTTTATTGCCATTTTAAAACTTTGCCCTCTCAGCGCAGATCACCCCGTGCCTCAGATGGATCTCTCCTCAGCAAAGAGCATGCAGCTGAAGTTACCAACGCTGAACAGACTGTCTGGCTTCCATCTGGTTTGCACAAAAATCCCACAACTTTTTGGCAGCAGAGGATTCTACAGCTGCCAGCAAGCAGTAGCCATAGACGATGTTGGAGGAGTGAAGTTCAAAGCTGTACAAGGGATCACTATATGGGAAGGGCTCCAAGCCAGAAGAAAGCAGGGGCAACGGCTGAAGATTCCTTTATAAAACACGACAGAAAATACAGATTTCAACTGCAGAAATACCTTATGAGACCTGAGGCCTCGACCAGTCTTTGTTAGTGATATGAATTTTTCAGACATACATGCCACCTATCATCACCTATCACTATACTATGATACCTTATGCTAACTATAAGAAAAGGATCACAAGCTTTCTCATCTATCCTTCTGACCATGACCTGTCAAAGTAATTTCATAATATAATACTAGTGGGTGCTGTAGAAACAGCAAGAAGATACAGAAGCTCTCAAAAAGCAGCTCTGCTCAACACAGAAAAACCCTTAATCCCATCTCTTCACTATTGATTCCCTTTGCTACCATACTCAATACTTCTCTCCTGTTTTCCAGTTAGATACATCATTCCAGTAGCACTAGAAGCAAAAGTACTCAAGAACCTGAAATGAACTTTTGAACTCTCTGCCCATCCTAGGGCTACTCTTTCAGGTTTTGGGAAGAACAGCTGGTGGTACAGGCAACATATTACTGCAACACTAGCCTTTAGGTAAAATGACAAGAGAAATTACTCAGGAGAAACACTGTGCAGAGCTGCACTTACAGGATGTTAATCACAACTTGACCTTTCTGCACCAACTTTCTGTCTCCTTTTGTCCAAGATTTACTCCAGCTATCTGCATAGTAAGTGTTCCAGCCTTTTGGTTGCATTTGCAATACAGAGAGCTTATGCCACTTGAAATGATACCAAAATTTATCATTATTTAAGGGTCAAACTATTCACCAGTCAGGGTTTGAGATGGAAAGCACAGTGGATGCACACTTCCAGTAGGAAATCTATGAAAGTACTCTTGCAGAACAGGACAAATAATCTCTGAGATGATCCAGTGTACACAAAGAAGGCAACCAAAGTCTGCCAGGATGGAAGGAGTGGTGGCCGCATATCCTCACCTGGAAAGTCCATCTCCAAGATGGCAAGGACATAGTCAGGAGACACCAATAGTAGTGTCTTTTGTCACTGCTGCTGCCTCTACAGCAGTCAGCCCATCACAACCTGACATGTAAAGCCAAGTCCCTCATTTACCAATACAGGTTTTAAAAGGTAAAGATAAATTATTAACCATGGTTACATAAATGTATCAGTGTGGATAGAGTTACATTTTTTTCCAGTGATCAAATGCTAGATACCCATGTTCCACAGCTGAGCGTTTCTCCTTGCATATCACATGCAGTAACTGTAGTTTAATAGATACCTCAGGGAGTACATAGGAGTGATAAGGACAGTTTTAGCTTGGGGCTATTGAAAGGTTAATAAGATTTATCTATTCAATCAGGGATTCACTCAGAGCACAGAGATTTGGAGTAGGTTTTATTTTCCCCACACTAGCATATCAGCTTGCTGCTGCACACAACCCTCAGCCTAGTAGGAACTCTCAGAAGGATTCATACATACACTCTGTCTGGGGCAGACTACTGTATCTTCCAGGTGTTGAACAGTTGAAAGTCTGTAGTACTGAGGGCTGTGGCTGCATTGCCAACTTAGGGGTGGGGTTTTGTTTTACTTTCCCAAAGAATTCCAGGAATATTGTTCACAATACAACAACAGTTGCTTTAGGGGATTTCTTGCACACACACAGACAGGCTTAATTGCTGAGGGTTGGAATAGTACTGATATTCAAAGGTGGTAAAGCAATTGTGTACATATCTATCCAAGTACATTACAAAGACATATATATATATATATATATATATGTATATAGTAGTTTTGATACATTAACTTTTAATTAGAAAAGCAAAGTTCTGTAAGGACAGAACAGGAAGGGGGACACTTTGGCAATTTAATGTATCTTGATGGCTGGACACTCCAGCTACAGACAGCCTGATTTCTCAAGTATATCAAGCATCAATAATCCCATATGATTTTCAAGAAATTTATGGACACCCAGCAACCTTGAGTATCAGGCCCTGAAGTATAAAACACTTCATCTTGTAATAGGGAACCAGAACCCTTCACTCATCCTCTTCGTTCCTTTCAAAGGCTTCTCTATACCCACGAAAAACCCACAAAACCTGTTTTTTAATGGAAAAGCCCCACAATTATCAATTAAATATTTTGTTTTTATAAATATGCACACATACAGACACCAGTATAGAATTGGAGAGCAATGACTTTGTAGTAAAAAGTGATAGTGACAGAGGAATACTGATAAGCTGGAAAACCAGTTACAAACAACATGATTACATTTCTATATTCATATTCCACAGAGCATCTAAAATTAACTGGAAATCTGAAACTGTTCTCTGCAGCATTTGTTTAAGAGCATCAGCACTATTCTAAAGCTAATCATTTCCAACAAAAGGATAACAAGAGCCACTAAGAAAGTCAGTCACAGAAGCTAAAAGGCTTTTCTAGCTGTGAGACACCATCTTCTTGGAAGACATTAAGGAATACATATTTCCATAAATTTTCTTACATAAGCTTTTAAAAAGATGTAAAAACAAAACCGAAAATGCTGAAGGTAAGATTAGAGATAATGCTATTAGGCTGTATAATGTGGAAGCAGAAGCTGCAAAACCCAGGTAAAGCCTACATTACAGTTTCAAACTGCTGCTTGAAAGCTGAAAATATAACCAGAAGGTAACAACATAAATAACTATAGCTTTGTCTTTGCCACACGTGATTTACTCAACAAAAAGCACAGCCTCTTAAATAACACACCTTAGGCTATCAAAAGCATATTAAAATGACAGAGTGTTCTCCTTCAGTCTGAGGGAACTGTAGTCAGAAACAGATTACTGAAGCTTTAACTTCTCAGCTGCTTCAAACTTAACCCAAAAACCTACAGACCAACAACAGAGACAAACTTGATCCCTTTTGTTAACCTGAAATCTCTCTGCAGGGGTAATTACTTCAGTGTTAAATACTTGCTAAAAATTGTGTCTGAAGACAACATCTGCTTTAGTACTCTATTAAGAAAACAGCAAGATTTTACTGAAATAGATTAAATCACCCTTAGAACAGCAATCCCTTCCCCTCTTAAATGATGAGTCCTAGAAGCTCTCTACTTTTTAGCAAATTTGGATTCACAGCCTTCCTCCCTCCATTCCTGCACCTTTTCAATGTACAAATAAACCACCTGTAGCACTACAGAACAGTCTCTTAAAAACGGAAGCACAGAACATTATAAAGCAACACAGAAAGGCAGATGGAAGAGCTTTCTGGTTGAACTGAGCATTGTTCAGCAGCCTGTTTGTTCTCACAGCTCTGCAGTGCAGTTGTGCCAGCCCATAGGTCAAACACAGTGTGAATTCAAATAGTCACAGGGAGACCACAGGATGCTGAGCTGTTTGCACAAAACATCCTCAGTAAGGCTTCCTGCCACAGGGAAACGTGGTATTCAAGCAGAGAAGACCAACCATTAACAACAACAACAAAATTTAAGCTTTCCTTGAATTAAATTAGAGCTTGAGCTCTTATTTTTTTTTGATGCATAGTAGGAGGAAGTGAAAAGGGTTGAAGATTGAAATATGCTTTTCTATGTAAAGGATCAACCTTTAGATCATTGAATTTTACAATAAAGACGTGATAAACTAACTTTGATATGTTTTGGCTGTTACCCAGTAGATCTGATAAACTAATAAACAGATACATTTGAAGTTTAATTATTCAACAGTTATGATCACTAAATCAGTGACTGGTCTCTGTCTATATTTCAGTGTTGCTAGCACAATGTCAGCAGACTGAGTGCATGAAGACGCTGCAGTTCAACCAGCTGCAAAAATAAATAAAAACCCTTGCAGGACTGGTGTGCATGCTGATAATTTTACATTTTTCCTGCTACAATAGGTTTGAATGTCCCACCTCCACAACAGGCTATGAGCACTAGAAAAAACCTTAGGGAATGAATTTCTGAGCTTCACGTGCACTGGTACAAAAACTTATTTCCAAATGTACTCCATTAAGTTCACGAAAATCCAAACCACAGTTAAGCTTTCTTTTACAGCATCACCTGAAAGACTCATTTTCTGCATACAGCTTGAATGTAGATACAGCTTGAATTCCCACAAAAAAAAAAAAAAAAAAAAAAAAAAAAAAAAATAAAAAGATTCTTTATACAAA
>VXBX01005700.1:838859-851103 GCA_013400415.1 Scytalopus superciliaris
AACCCAAAACAGGCAAACTCCATTCCAAAGCAATTGATTCTACTCTGACGCACTGCCTCAGTGTATGGGAAGCCCCACAGAATGGGGCCACATGGTCACACCCAGGACAAACTAAGACAAAAGCTTAGAAGAGGTTTTTTTGGTGTTTTGTTTTGGTTGGTTGGTTGGGTTTTTTGTGTGGTTTTTGGTTTTTTTTTTGTTTGTTTGTTTTTTGGGGTTTTTTTAACAGCAGAGACGGGCTGCTTGGAACAGGAATAATGCAAAAGACTTCATTGGCATATATTATATGTATGTTATGTTAATTGGTATACACTGTATGTATATGTTTATATATTCCTCCTATACAACAAATTGAGAAAAGTTACTCTAAAAATCAAAAAATACACACACATTAGAGCTTCCTGTACCCAACTCAAATATACCTCCTGCCTACCACCCTTGGACCAAAACCCACACTGATTTTCAAGGTCTGCTCTTCCAACTGTGCTCACCTATTATTCTTTCTTGTGTTTCTAGGCTCTGGGACAACAAACACATGAGCGTGCTCATCCCTGGTACAAAGTAAGCTTGATTAGAAGGCAGAGTAAACGTAGGCAAAGCAACAGCAATAAAGAACTTGGAAACAAAGTGCTCAGTCACAGCACAATCCTGCACTGCAGATGTGTTCAGCCATCCTTTTGTCAAACAGATTCCCTTTCTGCCTCCACCCCACTAAACCAAACATCTTACTAGGAGACAGTAGTTAATTATCAGACATGAAATCCATCCCTCTTGATAAGGAGATTTAAAGAGAACATTATCTACTAGGACCATGTTTTGCAGACAGACAAACAACTAGATAACTGCACCATCACACTGAAAATTGTTTAGTAACATCCTTCATATCTACTGTCTTTCCATTCTCAAAAATACAGCTACAACCCAAAATTCACATAGAATTTTGATTAAATAAGCATTTCTCCATCCTTGAAGAACTTAAGATTTCAACTACCATGAAATCCATAAAAGACAAATGTGCTAATAAGTATTTCTTAAGGGTAGACACAGTGCTTAGAAATCACTCCCGCTGTTTAAACATGCTAATATTGTCTGGTAATCATAACAGTACCTCCAGCCTTACAAACCACATTCCTCAGACCTTACTCGGATGTATGAACAGCAACTCTCACTGCAGTTTTCAGCTTCCAGGACTTCCCTAGAATTGCTTAGATGCAAAACAGAAACGTGGAGACCCTTGGGTCTAATTGCATTTGGGGAATATTTTATATTAAAGATACACACAAAAACATACAGCAAAAGGCTATCCATTGATATTACAGAAACATAGAACAGTCTGGGATGAAAGAGACCTTAAATTCACCTGGTTCCAACCATTCTGCCATGGGCACTTTCCACTAGATCAGGTTGCTCAGAGCCCTGTCCAACCCGGCCTCTGACACTTCCAGGCACGGGACATTCACAATTTCTCTGTCAACTGGTTCACCAACCTTATAACGAAGAATTACTTCCTAACATTCAATCTAAACCAATCCTCTTTCAGCTTAAAGCCATTACCTCTCATAACATGCCTTTGCCAGAAGTCCCTCTGCATCTTTCTTGTAGCCCCCTTTAGGTACTGGAAGGGGCTCTAAGGTCTCCCTGGAGCCTTCTCTCCTCCAGGCTGAACAACCCCAGCTCTCTCATGGGAGAGGTTCTCCAGCCCCCAGATCATCCTGGCAGCCTCCTCTGAACTCATTCCAGCAGGTCCATGTCCTTCTTACATTTGGGGCTCCAAAACTGGATGCAGTACTCCAGGTGGGGTGTCCCCAGAGTAGAGCAGAGATTCAGAATCATCTTCCTCGACTCACAGCCCACACTTCTTTTGATACAGCCCAGGATACATTGGGCTTTCTGGGCTGAAAGGGCACTTTCCCGGGTCATGTTGAGCTTCTCATCAACCAAGACCCCCAAATCCTGCTCCTCAGGGCTGCTCTCAATCTTACTGAGCCATTTTATATCAAGAAACTTGGGGGAGTGAAAAAAAGAGAGAATGCAGGGAGAGTGTGCTGTCACATATGACACAGCTTTCACCATAATATGCCTAATTGAGGCAATAATGATTCATTATAATCACCTGTCCTGGCCTCCCCTACATAAAACCCATAAGATTTCCCCATATTAAGTCTTGTTAAAAATAAAGCTGTCTTTAGAAAAAACATCTCTGATTTAAAGGTTTTTAATTTGAAAAACTTTAAGAACTAACTAGTCTAATGAGTGCTTTTATTTTAAAAACTGTATCCTCTGGCTAATCTCAGTCCAATTTCAAATTTGGAGCCTGGCTGTTACTGAACTTTTTCTTTCTTGAGTAAAGAGGCCGTTCCTCACCTGAACATCTTTAGGCAATGATCCAACCACCCTCTTTTGGATTCACCCAAGACGAAGTATGCTCTAAGTACCTTTACAGCAAGAGGCTTTTAACTGTTTAATGAGCTGCACCTTGAACACAAATATCTCAGCTGAAGTGCATTGAGCAAAACAGGAACACTTGTGAAGTTCACAGGTAATTGTCCAACCTGCCCTTCTATCTTCTCACATTCGCTTAAAGGGCTACTTCGCTGTCTGACTGCTCATCAAACATTCCCACCTCCAGTCCCTCCCAAGACTTTCCAAAAATCTCTAACTCTGGGGTAGAGAATCCCCACCTAACAGTTCCTTACCCTTGGTATGCTGAAATGAGTGCTGGTTAACTGCACTCAGTGACTGTCAACTATCCAAAACTACTTTATGTAAGTGATTTTTACCTTCTATCATTTACTCCTTTCTTTGTGCAGTCACGATAATAAAATTGAAGTAATACAATACTGTATTTAAGAATAAGCAGACTATAATTTTTAAAGCAAAAAGATGGAAGAAAAATTCAGGCAACACACGACAAGAACTGCTCTTCACCTGAGCGTCACAGATCTGCTCACCTGCTCAGTGAGGAAGAGAACCACTGAGCGCCCGTTCCTTCTCATCCCTCCCACGGTACAACCACAGACGGCATCACTGTCGGGCAAGATCCACAACCTTCGATTTTCACAGTAACACACGGCAAAAAGCATGACAAAATAAAACCAGACACAATATACAAGTATCCCCTCTCAGGTTATTAACAGCAGGAGCACCCGGGTCAGCTCAGACCTTCCTCCCCGCTCCGGACAGCGCGCCGGAGGGAGGCTCTCCGCCGGGACGGGTCCTCTCGGGGAAAGGAAAAGAAGGGGGGAAAAGAAGAACAATATCAGAACAAAACCCCAAACCAGTTGCTGTTCAGAACGACGGACTCACCGGGAACCTCGGCAGAAGAAGGAAATAGTAGAAGCAGCAGCATCCCTGCCGGCACCAACTCGGCAGCCCGATGGAGCTGGGAGGCTGAAGTCCCGCTCCCGGCTCGGGCAGGGAGCGCACACAGCACACTGACACTCACCGGGGGCACGGCAGGCTCGCTGTGAGTCCCGCAGGGGCAGCCCTGCGACAGCCGCTCTCGCCTCCTCCCGCAGCCGAGCGCTCCCGCCGCGCCCGGGTTGGGCTGGAGCCGCCCGGGGGTGGCTCCCACCCCGCTGGGAGGGACCCGCCTCCTCCGCGTCCCCCCGAACCTCTCCCGCTGCCGGGCGAGCCCCGCAGCGCCTCTCGCCGGCTGAAATCGCCCGGCCGGGATGCGGAGCGGGATGCGAGGCCGGAGCCGGGAACGGCGCCGTCCCGACCTGCGGAGAGCGGGGCGGAGCAGCCGGCGAAGCGGGGCCGGGCGGGAGCGCATCCAAGCGGTCCCTTTCCTCCTCCCCTCTTCTCCTTCTCCCGCTTCCCACCAGGGATGCGGGGCTGCCGCCCCGGGTCCCCCTCCAGCCCCATGACGCCCCTTCCTTCCGACGGGGCTGGGAAGGGTGAGCATCCCCGTAATATCTCCCCGTTAATACGATCTCCTGGCTTTCAGTGGTGTTTTAGTGGCGTGGAGCTGGCAGCTCAGGGGGCGATTCGAGGGTTTTTCAGGATGAGTTTGGAAAGGGAAAAGGTATTTACTTTACAGGTTTAATGGGGTTTCAACCATCAGTAAATAGTAGCTTTATCTGTTCTGTGCACTGGGTGAGGGAAGTATCCAAAAAGTGAAAGAGTATTTAAGAGTATAATAAAAGGTGCTTGTCATAGCTGTCCTCTTTACACCCATATACAACACTTCTGAAACTTCATGGTTATCATTCTCAATGCTCAAGTGAGATGGCTTCATCAAACAGCTACAAGTATTACAAAATATTGAAAATTTCAAAAGTAACGAAGCAAAACCAGCACCTTGATTCATTCAGATGAATTGAATGATTCATTCACCCTCATAAGCATCCTCAGGTACCTGAGGAACTCACATAGCAGGCATCCAAAAAACATACAGAAACTAATTTAGCACTTAGGTGCTTTTCCTAACATGTTAAAATACTATTTTGAAACCAGTGCAATAAACAGAGGTAGGCCACATGATAATACTTAAGAGCTTTTCTTTTTTATGGCTGTAACTGACTTTAGATCTGATCTAATTTTATCACTTTCAAAAAATTCCAATGCATACAACCAAAATCTCCTGCTCAGATTTCACATATAAAATCTCTGCATAACATTTGCCCTTTATGCACAATAGAAATGTAACATTGCTCATTACTACTGAATTCCTAGCGTTGTATTTTTAAAAAACAGCCATGCTTGTGTTATTCCAAATGATGCATGTGTTGGGAATTTTACTCTTAGGAGGCACAATACTTTCGTAGCTGGTATATAAATACAACCTCTTTGATGGATAATTTGAGTTTGCTACACATTGTACTCACAAAGTTGTTCTTTGACTTGTTCAGCAAAAGCACTTGAAGGGACCTACTCTAAATTAAATGCTCAGGTACATTGTTTGCCTGCAACTAACAGAATAATGCATTTCTCTCTATAACATTGTGAATCATAAAAAATGCTACGTAAGTGAATATATTCTGTAATACATGATTTAATTTGAAGGACTAAAACAACAGCCCCAGATTTATGTAGGGGGTTTTGTTTTGGTTTTTTTGGGGGGGTTTGTTTGTTTGTTTGGGGGCTTTTTTGTTGTTTTTTTTTTTTTACAGTTTCGCCTTATGAAGGTTGTTTGGGGAGCTCATGAAAGGAAGGGCTAATAGCCATAGGCACAGCAGTTTCAGAGCTCAGGTACAGCATTACCAACCAGATTCCCAAGTACAAAGAGAATTTCTGAGAAACATCACAGACTTTATGTCTGTGCTCTTAGAGACTGAAGGCCCCATACCTTTTGGTAGCACTGCCCACACCAGCAGATATTTATTAAACACCCCTTGTGATCCATTACAGATCACATGAACCAAGGGCTTTGTAAATCAGGATTACAGAAATCTGTAGACTATTTAGAGCAAAGGTAAACTGTTGATGCTGTTATTTCTTTGGTGACTTCAATCTACATCAGTAACACTTACATTGCTGTGAAGAATTAGCCAGCTATTGTCCCAGACTGCAGCTTTAATGGGAATAAACTGCAGTGCTCATGGCCCTCTTCCAGAGTGCTGTGACAACTCTCTGGCCCTCTGGAACATCAGTTTTGCAGTCAGTTTTCTTTTCTGGATATAGAAGCTGCTAATTCCATGCACCAGAAATCAAGGAACATAAGTATTTATTGACATTCTAGTTCTCACAGCCACAACTTCTACTTGTGCAAATCACATAGAGTTCAGGTCAATAACATTAATGAACAAAGCCTAGTTTGCTTTCATTTCAGGTAGCATTAGAGTGCTCTGCAAGCTTTTGTTTCTCCTCACTTTACTCTAATCTACCAATAAATATAAGAAAACTAGGCCATTCAAGCAATTTTCTAAACTAAAAGATTTTGGATAAGAAATCATATGGCATGAAATGGAAAAGAGATTTTTAGTAAACACCCATAAGCTGTTAATAGGAAGATCTGCTGCGGGATAACTCTTCACATTTCTCTCCTGAGTAACACAGGTGCTAGGAGAAGAGTTGGAGAACATTTAAAAAAAAAAAAAAAAAAAAAAAAAGAAGAAGCCTTTGTTGAGGAAGCTGAGATATGCAAGTTCTCCTTGTCCAGCTGAGCACTCCCTGGGCTATTTTCCAAAAGTATAATTGCAGCCATCATGGAGAGAGAGAGGAGCCTTTTGCCAGCTCTCAGTGCTCAAGTTTTTAAGCTATCACTTCATGGAGGTATTCATAAAAAAACCAGAGACTTCAGTAATGCCTTCCATTGGTAAAAAAGTTATGGAAGATACTTCAATATAAATGTCCTATTTCTGTGTATTTTTTTTCAGTGGTTTGAGGTCTTGTATGTTCTGCATTTTAAATGAAGAACATTTTGGCATTTCTGTAGAAAGGCTCCCTGTTAAAATTTTAATGTGGCTTGTGATACTGATGTGCTTCTCTCCACTTCCAGATAAAAAGGGGGAAAACTCCAATGTATCCTTTGAAAAAATGCCTGGTTTGATGCACTAATGAATAAAAAGGGCAAAACAACATTTCCAGAAGAAATACAGTAACTGTTGCAGCAGCAATAGCCCCACAGTTCTTTAAACCATTCATCAGCTCGTCCAGAGTTCCTTCTTGAAAGAAACCAGATTTATTAGATCAACGTTATTATGTCTGCTGTTTTAATTTTAAACATACATTTACTTTCATTTGAGACTGTTCCTTCACAAGTCCTTCTTGATGAGTATGTGACATACAGGACTTGTTGGAATTTGACAAAGCCCCACCCAACAATGTTTTGTTTCAGCCTATATCATAAATGTTCAAGAGATCAATGCAACCAAGCAGATCCAGAACCCCGTGCCTTCCTTAGGACTTGCAAAACCAAGAAGTTTAGCTCTGAGAGAAGAGTGATACTTTTCAAGCTTCATTCCAGTTGTTCGCTGTCATCTTAGCCTCCTCTTCCTCTCCGTACTAAATAAACATTGACAAAACCAGGATGCAGGAAATGTTATACAAGAAGAATGAAGCCTTCTCTTGTACAGGAGGACAACACTTTAAAATGTTTTTTCTTAATGTTAGTTACAATATGAGCAGAAAAGTTACATGTCACAGACTTAGAAATAAAAAAGGGGGAACTGATGTCATTAGCTGTTCTAAGACAAGGTCATTTCTGTTTCAGCCACTGAAAAGATTTAGAAAAGCAGGTATTTACAAAAAGCTTTTCAGAGTAATTACAGCATCTCCTGTTCTTTTTAAAGAAGTTAAAAGCAGACTCAGAGATGTATGAAATGCAGCAGCAAACTTGTACTTCTCTTTCTCACATCATAAAATAAGGAATCTATTTATTTTCTTCTGCTTTTCTTTAGTACATCTTAAAGAAAAAGAATAAAGGAACACGCTAATTGGTGCCTCACTGTGCTATGTTGAGCCAATATTTGAATTACTGCCTAGAATGAACTCATGCAAGCTAAGGGAACGCTCTTACAGACCCCATTACTGTGTGTACTATTTATTTAGACAATTATTTTGGTGTCTGCTATGCCATTCTTTGCTCAAGCAAGAACTATGTGAAATGAGTCAGAGCTGTAGAATGAAATGCTGCATAAAGAAATGTTCAGTTAACATCCAGGTGCCTGGTGTTCCACACTGAAAAATGTTTCTCAAGGCAACACCAAAGGAACCATTGAAAGAACTTGAACATTTATGATGCACCTGCAAATCATAAACTGGGACTCAGACACATAATTTCATCCTAAATACATTGAGGTACTTTTTAGAGATACCATTTAACTTCAAAACAGCTGGCTACAACTTCATCAATTAGTAAATTAATCAGGAAAATAATTGTATTTTTCACAAATGTTTTATTGCAAATAATTTTAATGGCCTCTACAAAATTCAGAAATGTTTAATGAAACCAGTTGATTTCCTATATATAAAAAAGTTCCTCAAGAGTATAGTTTAAATCACCTACATGTTAGTTGTCTTCTAATTGTCAATTGACAAGATTTAGGACTTTTCAGAAGATATAGGAGGAAAAAACCCAAAACACCCTTAAAATTTCACACAATGGAGAATTAACAGAAACAGTCTTCTCCTAGCTCCTTAATTATTTTTTCTTACACTTAACCTCAACAGTTTTGCTGGACCTGTGATGAGTTATGCCATTCCTTCTAACAAAACCTCTCTAAAACTCTACAAGGTTACTATAGTTACTTTTGCTGAAAATGCATACGTAGACCCTTAGAGCAGGCCAGTAATATGTGGCTTGCAAAAACCTCTAGGGTTTCAGGGAAAACTCTTCCTTCTCCTCTGTTTGCTGCCACTGAACTGCTTTAAGGTCAAGATATTTCACCAGTCTTTGTGTTATTCTGACTCACTGAAACACTTCAATATATGCCAACCAGAAAACAAGTCTATAAAACTTCAGGATTCATCCACTGGATTAACAAAACATACCAAATAATTGAACCTCCAATTTTTCTTTCATCTATACAACTATTTTGCTGCAAGCAGAGACATTTATTAACACCAGCACCAAATATTTAAAGCAGGCTTTATACACCAATGCTTTCCATTCTGGTCAGAAACTGAAAGGACAATTTAGCTCAAACAAATTGGTTCAACTTGTCCTTGGCAAAACACTGCTTAGGAAGTGGGAAGCTGCATCCTGCATTTGAAACAGGGTTTGGAAAAATAACTAAGGCGACAAACTTACATCTTCACAACAAAAAAAATGCTTCCACTTATTTTACAAAAGAATTCTTCACCTCTTAGAAAACTCAGTGATATGGCAGAAGTCACTAATGTGTGCTTCTTTCATTTGCATTATGTTTTGCTCAGTGCATTTATTCACAGTTGTAGCCTTATGAGGTGATTTTTGTGAAGTGAAAAGCTGTCAGCTTAGATGGGGCTCTGAGCAACTGGATCTAGTTGAAGATGTCCCTGCCCACAGCAGGGGGGTGGTGGAACTGGATGATTTTCAAGGTCTCCGTCCGACCCAAGTCATTCTATGATTCTATGATCTTGAATGAAGTGATTCCTCAACATGATTTAAGTGACTTACAAACACAGCCCAGCTGTGTTGGCTTGAACACTTATGGTGGGCTGACCCCAGCTGAACAGCAGGTATCCACCGAAGTCTCTCCCTCACAGGGCTCCACAGCTGGACAGAGGAGAGAAAATACAATGAAAGGCTCATGGGTCATGATAAGGACAAGGAGAGATCACTCAGCAGTTATCATCATGAGAAATACAGACTTGACTGAGGGACATTGGTTTAATTTATTACCAATCAAATCAGGGCAAGGTAAGGAGAACTAGAACTCAATCTTAAAAACATCTTCCTCCTATCACTCCCTTCTTCCTGGGCTTAACTTCATGCCTAATTTCTCTACCTCCTCCTCTCAACAGTGGCACAGGGCAGGGAATGGGGGCTACAGTCAGTTCACTGCACATTGTCTCTGCCACTTCCTCCTTGCAGGGGGGACTCCTCATACTCTTCCTCTGCTCAAGTGTGGGGTCCCTCCCACAGCAGACAGTCCTCCATGAACATCTCCAATGTGAGTCCTTCCCACAGGCTACAGTTCTTCATCAACTGCTGCACTGTGGGGCCCCCCATGAGGTCACAAGTCCTACCAGCAAACCTGCTCCAGTGTGGGCTTCCCATGGGGTCAAAGCATTCTTTGGGTATTCACCTGCTCTGGCATGGGATCATCTATGAGCTGCAGGTGGATCACTGCTCTTCCCTGGGCTACAGGAGCACAGCTGCCTCACCACAGTCTGCACCATGGGCAGGGGAATTTCAGCTCCAAGGCCTGCAGCGTCTTCTGCCCCTCCTGCTTCACCAGCCTTGGTGTCTGCAGGGCTGTTCTCACATATTCTCTCTTCTCTGGCTGCAGTTTGCTTCTGCACAATAGCTTCTTTTCCCTTCTTAAATCTGTTATCCCAGAGATGTTACCACCATCCCTGATGGACTCAGTCTTGGCCAGCTGCAGGTCTCTTTTGGAGCTGGCTGGCATTGACTCAGTTGGATGTGGGGAAAACTTCTGGCAGCTTCTCACAGAAGCCACTCCTGTAGCCCTCCCCCTCCACACAAACACATACCCTGACCTGCTACCAAAACCTTGCCAAGCAAACTAGATACAACACCATAAAAAAGTAATACTATCTATAGGAACATTTTTATGCAGACATAAAGCTTTGCCTTTGTAGAAAGCCTGTTTTCCAAAGTAAGTTCTGCTCTTGAGAGTTCTTAGGGCACTGTGTGAGTTGACATGGGCAGGCAGATGTGATATCGACAAACTCACAGCTAGAATGCAAAGAGTAAATTTGTTTCCATTACCTTGCTAACCACAGGACCCCGAAGCAACACCCAGGCAGAAGTACACAAGAGGAAACTCAAGCACCATTAAACCCTGTCCATGCCAGAGGATCACTGGCCTGCTGTTCACACAGGCTTATCAAGAGTTATTCCCAGCTGCCAGGTCACTCGAGCGATTTACAATCTTTCTCACCAGTCTTCCACTATTTAACCCATTCCTCTCAACAGGAACAGTCATATCTCTGCTACCTGTCCCTCCCTTGGCTCATTAAGACAACTGCTTGTTCTGGAGTTTCTAGATCAGACAAGCCAATTAGTCAAAAAACTTAGTTTCATTTCACACTTTTCTGTGGCATGTTGGACAGTATTTTAGACAAGAGTTTTTATTGTTTCGGACCAAATGACAAAACAGGATGTTCAATGTCTCTTCCATTTTAGCTGCAATAAGTGTTCATGGCCTGAAAGCAGGACTGTGACTGCTAAGTCATTAAAATTTCTTGTTGCTTAAGAGCAGTTCACAATACAGGTATAGATAAAAGAAATTACTATGTAAAAAGGTTATTTAAAGAAGCTATTTTGATGTCTGGGGGAAATGAGCTCATGTGTGATTAAAAGACTGCATTTTTCTAATAATTTTCAGCCACTGAGAGGTAAAAGCCTCTATTCACTACCTTTTTCTCCATGTTTCAATGATGTTCTCCCTGGCTCATCTGTCTATGGTCTCTTAGCAAGCTGGTGCAGAAAAGTAGCAGAAAGCTACACAATTTTTGTTTCTGATAGTTTAGTGAAACCTCCTCACAATGAGGAGTCAGTGAAGGACTGGAGCCTCTGCCAGGGTTTTGCTGCTGAAGAATGAAACAGAGGGGAGAGGGGTTGGACCCCTCCATCTGTTGGCACTGAGCCTTCACATCAGCTCAGCTGTCTTGTGATGTTTGCTCCACCTTAAGAACAATGCATGTTTGGGTTTTTTCTGAACTACAAGCAAAAAAGAAGATCACCAAAATGTGCCTCCATGTAGCATTCTGGCCAGTGTGTAATTCAACATCTAATAGTAGGGTGTTTTATATCAGTTATATTATGAAAAAGATCAGGAATGCATCCCAGTCCTACAATGGATAGTGTCACCTCAGTAAAGCAAATAAAAGCTTAAAAGAAAAGTGTCTGGTCATGGTAAAGAGCCACATGTTTTATTTAACTTTCATGCAATTAGGGTCTTGCATTCCAGAAAGGGATAACAGTGTGCCTGCTTTTAACAGCTGATATTGCAACATTTCAAAATTATGAAAGACTGAGATTAACACAGTTTTATGCACAGCACGCAATAAAAAAAAATTCATAGGCTAGCTGTTTTGAAACAAATACTTTTTGAAACAGTTCATATTTGCACTTTAATGTTTATACATCATAAAATCTGTCGCCTTCAAACACACATGTGGGAGTATTTGGGCACAAGCTCTCATAATTCATAGTCTTACAACAGCATTATGATGACTGCTTGAATAACATTTAAAGCAAACACCACATTCTGTGTATTTAAACATATTCTTTAATATCATGTAACAGAAATAAATGAAGAGTTAAAAACATGAACACGCAGTCTTGGTACACTTCAATGTTTGCATCACTGAAGTTCATTTTTGTTACCACACATAACTATTTTCAGAAATATTAACAAACAAAGCAGATGTCTCAGAAATCGTTCACATTTCTGATCCTTCACAGTCATATAAATAGTCATAGTAAGACTTAATTTATTTCTGGTTCGCTGACTTTGGAGGTTACCTATGTCCCTAAGTAAACCAAATACTAACTAAGAATTCAATATAGAGATCACACATTGTTCCTGAGACATCTGTGGTGAATTTTGATTTGTAGGAGGAAGTAATTCAATACATTATTAGCAAATAGATCTGGAACCATTTTGAATTGAAATCACCCAATTTC
>VXBX01005700.1:857799-872057 GCA_013400415.1 Scytalopus superciliaris
GCGGACCCGCCGCGGGCCCCGGACCCGCCGCCGGAGCTGGATCAGCCGCCGCCTGCCCGGGGCCATGGAGGAGTTTCACCCCCACAACGACGAGGTAGGGCCCGCGGGGTCCGGAGCTGCCCCGGGACCCTCCGGCAGCCCGGTCGGAGCGGCGCTGCCCGGGGATGCGGCTCCCGCCCGGCAGCCGGGATGGATGTTCCCTCCGGGAACCAGCCGAGCGCTGCCGCCGGGGCTGGCGGACCGCGGCCATTTTTCCCGGGAAACCCACACCAGTTTCCCTGGGAAAAATAAAATAAAATAACAAAAAAAACGTCCCCAATCATTTCCCTGGAGGAAAACCCAACAAGTGCCAGGTCAGCGCCGCGGGCCGGTCCCGCCAGCCCGAGCGGAGGAGCCGACGCCTCCCCAAGGGTCTCTGTCCTCCGGTTCTTATTAAAAACAAACCCACTGTAAACATGAATGCCCTTGAGGTTTCTGCCCCTGCCCGGATGTTTGAAATTCGTGGCTGTGAGGAGACAGCGGTGCCCTGTTCCCTTTGGAGTCCAGGCTAAGTGCCCATGAGTGGGAATGAGTAGGAAATAGGAGGAATTAAAACTTGCCAGCTTTTCCTTGAGCTTGAGAAAGATATTTGGGTAAGCTAATGACTGTGCAAGCTGGTATTTTTCATACTAGGGTTACAAAACCTTTTGGAAGCAACATGTAACCTGTGTGTTTACTAAGTTTGTGGCTCCAGTGAAAAACAGATTAAGACACAGAATAAAAGATCCATCATTGAATTCTTGGAGAATATCCTCATGACAAGCTTAGACAGTGGTGGGATTCAGTCATTGCAGAGACTGTAAATTGAACCAAACTTACTGAGGCCCGAGCTTTTTGCATCACAAGCAAAGCAACACTAAGGAACATGTGCAGGGAGCTGGGGTAAAAAGTAAGATTAGTAGAATTATACTAATAAAGCACACAGTGCCAATAATCAGGCATAAAGTCCTAATGATTACATGTTCCTTAGAGGAAAGCTGTATGATTTGTTTACTTTTCTGTCATAATAATAATTAATTTTTATTGCAGATGATCTTCAATGCTGATGAGGCCCACAACATAGTTAAGGAGGTAGGTTTTAACTAACAGTATTTCAAAGAAATTCTTTACCTTACCTTACCTTGAAAGCAGTTATTTTCATTGACCATCCCACATAAAATCAATCTCATATGAAAGTATTATCAAATAAAGACAGAGTTTAATTTGGAGCTGCTTTAAACTTCATCTAATTGTTGTCTTCAACTGCCTAAAGAGGAGCAGGTAGGTGAGAGGAGAGCCAGATTTTCATTACAGTGGAAAGAGGGGTGGTGACAGCTACAAGTTGCAAGGCAAATTCACTCCAACTTTTTTCCCCCTTTATCCAGCTAGAGAGAAGCTAATAACTATAGAGGTTGCAGGGAGATCTTGTGGAGTATCCATCCTTAGAGATTTTTAAAGCTTGACAAGGCCTTGAACACTGTGATCAGACTTGGAATTTAACCTTGGCCTGTGGGGGAGGTTGCACTAGATGAGCTCATTGTTCTAGCAATGCATTTGAAAAACTTTTTTACACTAAAAGAGCAGGCTGACAAGTGAGCAGCCTCATGGTCTAAATTAAATACCCAGAAAGTGAAGAAAATGAATATATGATATTCATATATAATATTAAACCCAGAAAATGAAGAGCCTGTGGCTTACAGGTTTTGCAGGGAAGCAGTGTTTTGAGAAAGGAATTCCTGGAGTGACTCTGCATGTCCTTTTTCCACCTGCCCTGTAAAGGATGGAAAGGTCTGTGCTTTTGAAGCTGCTGCAGTACACAACAGCCAGCTCTTGATGTTAGATAAATGACAATTCAACCCTTTATGTAACTGTTCCTGCCTTGTAAAGCCAAATACAGTATGAGACAGTCTCCAGACACTGGGAGTAAAGCCAAGAGTTTCTGCCTCTGATTGGAAGCCTAACCAGGAAGGAGCTCTAGCACTGGGTACTTTTCTGGAAGGACCAAAATCCTTGAGGGATCTTGTCCCTTTTCTGTATTCTGTTGTGTTATATGAATGTTTGTTTCCATTGCCTCCCTTGGCCAGCTTTATACACTGGGATCAGAACTAATTGAGCTTTTTCAAAATCTGGGACGTAAGGCTCTTACACATCCTGGTAGTGGGTGGTTAGTGCATGGGATTCATCTTACTGAACCAGAGGAGAAGTAGTTTTATTTTACTTACCTTTTTCAGATGTGTGTTTCTTAGCTGAATTTCTCAATTTTGAGAAGTATCAATCAGCACATAATTCCAAATTTCTTAGGAGCAGGGAGTGCAATTTAAGAGTTAAAATTAGTGGGAAGACTTTCTGTTCATTCATTTTAAGTGAGGGTTTGCCAGTCTGTAGCTCTGGGATAATATGCAATTTTCAAGCAGGTCAGATATTTCTTGTGCTGGAAGATATGATTCCTGAGTATCTCCCACGTCTTCCTCACCTTTTAAACTGGGGTGTGCATTTCACTATTGTCACTCTAGCTCTGTAGATTTTGGCATTTTCCTCACAGACTCTGAAAGATTGGCCAGCCCAAGCTGGTACTATTAATGGAAGTAGTACCATTTCCATTACAGCAGCTTCTGGAAGCCAAGTTGGAGTAGGCAGTCATTAGTAACAGTGGGATGTGTTAGTGTTTTCACTGGTAAATAGATCCATTCACTTAACTTGGTACTTAAAGCATATGGCTAAGGTCATTCCTGCAAGAAATGTTCATTCAGGGCCTCTTTTTTTATTCATGTAGCATTGTGGTAAATGTGTACTAAAAATAAGTTTCCAAGAAGGGTTATTTTATTTCCCATTCAGCAACTGATACCTGATGATGTCAAGTGTTTTAAAATAATGTAATTGCCTGAAAAAATTCCCCAGACTGTGTGAAACATTTTAAACCTTTGCATTTGGAAATATATTTACTGTAACTATTTTTTTCCTCTGTTTTAGTGCATAGAAAGTGTTTTAGGCAAGGCAGATTATAATCACAACAAAGTCAACCAGTGGACTGCTGCTATAGTGGAACAGTCACTGACACATCTGGTCAAACTTGGAAAAACATACAAGTACATAGGTAAGTACAAGCACTTGTACTTGCACCACATGCAGTCACAATAAATAATTGCTGAAAAGTTAATGTGGATGCAGTGCTATATTCAATAGAAAGTTTTAAACTGTAGACAAAGCAGAGCAGATGCCTGAACTCCTCTGTTACATAGAGTTTTAGTAATACCTGTGGTAAAGCTGTGGCAGTTTTACCTGGGCTGGACATGCCAGTAACTCTTAACACAGGTTACATGTTTCAGAGTTCTGATTCTTAAGCAACCCCAAAACAATTAATATCAAATTTTTGGTATCAGTTCAGGAAATAATTGCTATCTTAAATAAAATTTTCAGTTGGATTAAGCTTCCTATAAATACAAACATTTGGAAGACCTTAGACCTGTATGTTGAGTCATGTCCCATTATAAATATTTATATAAATAAATAAATAAATAAATATTTCTGTGGAAGCAAAATTGAAATAAGTAGTTTAGCCCACTTTGGTCTTTTTGTGGAGTGTAGCAAGTGTTTGCATTGTTCTGTTCTGAAAGTTTTGGATTCAGATTGTCACTGGTTTTATGACCATTGCAGGTCAGTCTAGAAATGCTGCATGTTACTAGAGTGTGGTTTCAGAGAGCACTCAGCCAGTATTTTTGAGTAACAACTCTCATCAAGTGTGACTTCTGCTGTACCTGTGGGGACAGCACCTGCAGTCCCATTCTGGGGTGCACATGACACCATCTCTAAGAAGTTTAAAAGATAAAACCCGTGATCCTATTAGCAAGTGTTTTGTTAATGTGAGTAAAAATAATCATGAAATGAATAACAAGTTCTTACGGAAAATACTGGGGGGCGAGGGGGATGTCAGAAAGGGTTTTGACTTAGGTGAATGCCACGTGCCAGCCATTTGAAAATGTAATACAGGCTTGAGTTCAGAAGTACTGAATGATTCACCTCTTCTGCTTTAGTAATTAATTCCTTGATTTTATGACTGCACCTTGCAGTTACCTGTGCGGTGATGCAGAGGAGTGGAGCTGGTCTTCACACAGCAAGCTCATGCTTCTGGGATACCACAACTGATGGTAAGTTTCCCCATCCAAACAGAAAATCTGTGGTATAAGAGACGTTACTTCTTGCTCAGTTGTAACATTTGTGTTGGACATTTTCAGGAGTGGCTGTAGAGGCAGTGGCTTTCAGAATTAGTGGCTTGTTTACAATCCCAGCAGAAATGTTATCAGTCAGGGCCTGCATTAAGAGTGATTGCTTTGTAAATTACGAGAAGCAGGACTACAAATGCCTTTCATTCTGAAACACAACTCAAAGCATTTAATCCTTTTCAGTAACCATAGATGGGCTGAAGAGACAGTAAAGCATTCACAGTAAATACAAGTGGTTAGTCCTAAACATATCTGCCTCCCTGCTGCAAGAAGGAGAACAGAGCTTGGTGAGAAATACGTATAGTTTGACTAACAGTATGAGTTTCATCTGCTTAACTGTCAGCCAGGCCTTGGATGCATTATATTGTTTCAAAATTAGTTCTAACTACATTTTTTCCCACGTTCAGAATATCATGGGGAAGCAATATTAAAATAATCTTTTGTCTGGCACAGATTCAGAAAGGTCTTTAGAAGACAATTTCAAGGTTTAACTTTAAAGCAGAGGGCATCAAAAAGCCAACCAAGGTTAAAAAAAATTGTGAAATGAACTTAAGTAAACAAGTACAGTTTAATCTTCATGTTTCCTTGGCTTGTAAAGCATTGATACAATAGGAGAGGAAAATTTCAGAAGGTAAATACACTAGAATGTATTTGATGCAGTCTTTTTTTTCTGATTTCTTGTTTGATTATCTTGCAAATTTCAGTTTGAGTTTTTTAAGGATTTTTGCAAGCCCAGCTTTTAAAGGGAAATACTGAAATGCATTTTCCTGGAAACTGTCTTAAGCATACAAAGCTCATGTTAAGTTGCAAACAATGTACAAGTTCATGAAAATGTTTTGAGGAGTGTAGTCTGTTTATAGGCAAGATGACATAGTATTATTTACCTTAAGTGACAACTGAAATATTCATACTAATTTGACATAATTTACACTGTGATAAAGTGAATGCAGTAAAGACACTCAAATTCTGTTTTCATTTTGTAATAATCTTTTCTAGGAACCTGCACAGTGAGATGGGAAAACCGAACAATGAACTGCATTGTCAATGTGTTTGCTGTTGCTATTATCCTGTAGCTGACTGGAAGATAAACATAAGCAACACCTAAGCCTTTAAAAAAAAATCATCCAAACACATGGCTAAATATTTAAAAGTATTATTTGTTTCTGTATGAAGAGTATACAGAAGTTCTCTACAGAGAGCATACAGTCTAAGCCAGTTCTCATAGATTAGTTATATGAAAGATAGCAAAAAAATTTAATATATATATGTATCTATCTAAAGAGAAAGTTTTAGTAATTTAAATATTCAGAAGTACGTTAATGAGAAGATGCCACAAAAATCAATACAATTTATGTCAAAGCTAATATCAAAGATACTTTGTTCCAGAGGAGCAAAACACATCAAATCAAAGGAAATGTCAAAGGGCAAGCAAGACCTCTCAGGATCATGGTGCATTCAGCAACAAATTGCAAACACAATTCAGAATGGATATATTATAAACAATACTGGTTCTTCATGTTTGATTAAACAAAGCTAACTTGCACTTTGAATGCTGGTGCTCCTGAAATTACACGAGCATCGTGTTTTGGTCAAGCATGAAGGTTTACATTGACATTAAATCCAGTTAAGCTTCCTCCCCCCTTGGAGGCAGAGGAGGACTTTGCTGCATGAAATATACCTAGTCTTAGCAGAATTCTAATTTGTCTTCAAATGAAGAACATACTATTTCTTAGCAATTCAGGGAAACATGCTGGGGACCTGACACCAGCCTTTAATTCATTGTTTATAAATCAAAAAACATTCTGAAGGTACTTAAATTTGATTATATTCCATGACTTTGGAATTTGTGACAAGCACTTTATTGATTCCTCATGCAGTAGCTGGGAGCTGGGGCAGTAAGGCTGGACCAGCATCACTCCAAGTAGGATTAAAGTGTTTGGTGAGAAGGCACACACATTTCTAGAGGCTCTTGTTAGCTTTGAAAGCATTTATCAGAGTAACATATCTGTTGTTTATAAGAGTGTTTCCTACGTTCTCTAAGTCTAGAATTGGGTCTTAGTCCTATGAAATAATACAGTTAAGTTTTGAGCACTAAGAGTTCCCCTCCTTTAAAGATTTATGCAAGTTCTTAACTTTGCTCATCTGATGAGTCTTAACTTGAAATATTCCACGTGGAAGAAAAACATTTGCACACATGCAAGTATTTGCTGGATTGGGGCCTACATTTTTGTTCATTAATGCACAAATTATATGATAAAGAGATGTATTGATACCAAAAATGCCTAAATGAGTGCTGCCACTAAGTGGCAGCTACATTAAGTTATTTTCTCAGATGCTGCTTATTGACAGAAGTTTTTCTTTACAACTGTATGTCTTTGGAAGAGACTGACAACTACCTAACAGCTACTGTAAGGCTGTTTTGGATTTCAAGAAATGAACATTAAAGCACTACTACACAGTTTGGTTTGGTTTGTTGGTTTTGTTTGTTTGTTTGTTTTATTTTTTTCAGATAACTATTAGGGTGTGTAACAAATGTCCTGTACAAAGAATAAGCTAAAAAATAACTTATTGCTAAAATTGTGTATACATATAACTAGTATGATACTACAGAAGGAACGTGTGTATGTGTAATTCACAATACTGTTCAAAATATCTTGCTTTGCAGACAAATAGAGTTCTGCTTTTACCTAAGTGCAAGTAAAATTAGTACTGTAATCCTGCATTTGCCTAACAGGCAAGTGTAGTGTGAAGCTGAATGTGTATGTTGTACTGACCTTCAAATTTAGAATAATTAAATATTTCTTGGGTTAGGATAGAAATTTCTGAACTATGTGCCAGCATCCAAGAGTCAAGTTGTGGAACTGGCAAAAATGCAGTAATTTCACTGATATCTGGGATTGTGCAAAGTGAAAAAATACACAGGGTAGCAACTCATGCTAGTTTAAGAAGTGGATGTATAAAAATAGCAGTGTGCTGTTATGCCCAATTAATGTGTACTCAGGTGCCATGGCCAGAAGAAATATTCCCCACATAGTCACTTGTAATGTCATTTGGTATTTTTGCTATACTTGAAAACAAGATGCACTAAGACTATCAGTTTAATGAGGTTTGGTGAAGGTCCTGCTGCAGAAGAACCCTAGAAAATACTGTTTAATTATGACTGCTTAATTTTTCTTTTTACCAAAAAAATAAAGTTTTGCCTTAGTTGTACTTTTGCCTGGTGTTCTTGATCAATAGAAGTAGGAACTGAGAAAAATATTCCTCTTACTTTCCTTCACTTGTATACAATAGTGAGAATTGGGAAGTACATTGAAGCTGTGTGTGCATTTTAAGGACAAAACCTTGTAAAAGGCTTGTTTCCAGATTTGGCCCAATTTCTTATACCTCGTCTACTCAGATCTCTTCCTCTTACCATGTGTCTTGATGAGGCAATTTAAAAGTTTTGTTACTACAAAAAGATTATTATGAAACTCTGGAAAAAGTACTTTCATTCTGTGTCATATCCTAGTGAACTTAACTTCTTTCCCATCTTTCCCCATCCTCTCTTGAGTACAAGCAGATACTTGTATTTATTATAACTCTCCAAACAAATGCTAAACACCATTAGCTGCTTTTCCAAGTAGTTTGTTTTCAAGGATGAACCTATGAATTGCAGAGTATGAAAACCAACAACATTTCACTAGCATTTTCTACCAATACAATATTTTCCTAGTTGTTGCAATCTGGGGAATGAGTTATTGTTAACAAAGGGAGTCTTATTAATGTGACAGAAGAGTTTGCATTAAGGTATAGACCGTATATATGAAGCTAGGTGTTCCCACATATGATTTCATGATGAAAGACACCTGTTATTCTTCCCATCCAGATTTTGTTAATCTAAAGGGAAAAGTGTGAAAGTAATGGATCAGATTTGTTACTTTTTCATTTCATTGCCTGCCAGGTGCCTGTCAGTAACTTGTTTTCTGATGACTCTCTTCCCATTGCACTCAGCTTCACCAATGAAACAAGTACAAATCCCAGCATGGTCAATTTAGATTTGTGCAGACTGAATATCTTCACAGAAGCCACTAAAGTCCCAGCTTGTAGCCAGCCAACGAGGAGTTGGACATGAATGTCAGCACACTGATATTTTAAATATACTATAAAAGAAAGAGCATTAACCTTTGGTAGCCTATATGCACCAGTACAGTAGCTGCCATTTAGAGAAAGATGGGGTTTGTTCTAATGCAGACAGCAGATCCTGTAATGAAAAATTCTTACCTGACTATTGGGATGTGCCTTGCTGCCTCCTGTACAGTCTGACCAGGTCATTTTGTTTCCATTTGCTTTGGAGAGAGATTTTTTAGCACATGTCATGATGTGACACAAGTACACAGCCAGACTGCACCCCCATCAGAATATTCTGAGCCAGAAAGTCCTGTCTCTGTGCCTGAAGGACATTCCCAGCTCAAAGCCAGCACTGGTTTGTTTCTCAAGGAGTATCTGAGCTCAGATGTGATATTCTGTAAATGCAGCAATAAAACCAGTTGCAAAGTGGCTCCAAAGCTGTGCAGTCACATTTACATTGTGTTGCATGTGAGCTGCTCTAACCTGTTGGGTCTGTGACAGGTAAGGGGGCTGTGGACATTGGTTTGTAGATGGAATGGTTTCTCTCTTCCCCTCCCTCAATGGAAGGCTGCAGCCAAACACCACATGCCCACCCAGGGAGATTGTTCTACTCTGGTGAATCTAAATCACCATTGGAGGCTTCAGCTCCTATGTTCCATCAAGCACAGGACATGTGACAGCAGCTTTATTTGTTACATAAAAGTTTTCTAAAAAGAAACAGGGTCGTGCTAAAGTGACAGCTGCAAAACACTCCTGAACGCCCATCCCACTCTCTGACCTAAAATGACTTGAAAAGGAGAGTCAGGGTTAGAGACACGCCTCACTGGCCACTGCTGTTTGTGTCAGGCACTTACAGTCGCTCTCATGCAAAGCAGCTATTGGGGTCACAGAGCACAAGTGCACAAAGCAAAAGAAAGGAAGGGCAAGGTTTGTAGTGACACTACCCTTTTAAATACATGTTTTTACCAAATGTTAATGACAGGATTTGTGATCTATGCTTATGTAGGTTCACAGCGTAGAGACCACAGGGTTCCAAATCAAAGCCATTAAATTCCCCCATCTACAGGGGAGGGTGTCAAGATGGACGAACTGGCTCAGCTGCCAGACACTCCTTTCTAGTCAGTAGGTTCTCCTCCTTAAAGGCCTATATTGGATATAATTAAAATACTGTCTAAACAGCACCTCCTAAATCAGAAACGTCGTATCTGCAAAAACCTCCATCATATCTGGGACGAAATTAAACATTCCCTACTCCCTGTTTTTGCAGAGTTACTGCAATTTTTGAGGCAGCCATTATTCAGCACTTGTTCATGACCACCTGGGTAAAATTAGAGTTGGGGGAAGGGGGATGAATGAAATTAAGTCCTTATTTGACAGAATAACAGTGTTCATAAAAATAAACATCCTGTCTAGAAATAATACAATTTAGGATTTAGATATTAGCCAGCAGAAGTGGGAAGGCTAAATAATAGCATGTCTATGACTGCCTTTATTGGTACTCAGAGCACCCTGCTTGAGGCAGTCATGACTTTATCCAGCCTCAAGTCAGTAACTTGGGAGTCTTGCTGGTTGTGTGGGTTTCTACAGTGGCTATTCAAAGTGGTCTTACCAAATCACACGAGAATCTACTGCAGGGTTCCAAGTGATTTCTTTTATTGGTTTGAAATGTTTTCAAGCTTGAAATGTGTTCATGGAGCTCACAGATCAATGCTGTAACAGCTATAGTGTTGAACAGAAAATTAATCTTAAACAAACTGTAGCCACAGCTGTAGCCAGGTGGTCTGACAATGTCAGGAGTGAACTATAGTTGCCTGTTTCATGGCACTCATTACCCCTGAATGATAGCTGAAATAATTTTTTGTAGGGAGCAACTTTTCAAAAGCTGGCTTTGGAAGGGAAAGAATTTAGTAGCTTAAATTTAAGGTTTATATCTGGATCAGCTGAGGCTTAGGGATCACTGCTGAGATCTACCAAGCTCATCTCTTCATAGCATTGCTTTGACATCATAAGCAACTTACGCAGTTGCCTCAGGTGTGTGACTCCACAAAGTTTCTGCTTTATTTGAGTAACAACTGGGAAATACATGTTTTCCAGTTTGGTCTCCGTGAAATGCTCCACATGAAGCAAACACAGACTTCTCTGAGCACTCAGTTTTTTTGCTGTTGGGTGCAGGGGACAGCCACAGCAGGCGCCTGTGCACGGGAGAGCAGTGGGGCACAGTCACTGGTGTGGGGTCAGCCAAGGAGGAAATGCCCCCGCTGTGGTCTTAAAAGTAGTTATAAGGCATAACAGTAACCTTGTTACAAAACAGCCCGGGGCAGCTGTGGTTCTGCCAGTCCTGGTGCAACCCATGTTTTCTGTGAAATTGTCACAGCCTCCAAGAAACATGAGGCTGCAAACTGCCTGTCTTTGCTTGCTGGCAGATACCCCACAGATGCTCTTCTTACTTTCCTACTGGGAATTCCAGGCTCAGGGCAGTGGCTGCAGCTGTGTGGGTGGGACAGTCGCCTGCCCATCTTCTGACTTGGGCTGTTCGGGTATTAGCTGCTGGACCCTGTAAAAGTAATCTTCTTGTATGAATGTTTAACTGTGTATATGACATACCATTAATTTCAGTGTTGCTACTATTAAAAATACTTTCTCTTGAGAAGAGACACAGGACTGGCATTCATGTGTTAGACCACAACAATAGTGAAATCTAGTGATACTGAACAGGTGTTACTGAATTAAAGGTAGAGTTGGTGTTATATGTTGCCAACCTCCTTCAATCTCTTAAAAATTTGCACAATGTTTTCTTTTTTATAAGTCAAACTTGAAACTGAGCAGTGAAGAGAGTCAGTGTGAAGGGGCATGGAAAACGCCAACAGCTGAAACAGAAACTAAACAAAGAATAGAGTTCTGTATTTAGTTTTGTATTTTCCACATAGGTAAATTATTTAAATGATTGGCAAACTCCAAGTCATAAAACCTAACCTGAAATGCAGCTGAATTTACAGAACCTGGCCTCCATCTCTCTCTTTCAGTAACCTGTTCATTCCCTCAGACCCTGTCTCATTTCTTTTGGAAAACCGATTAGACAAATAAACCTAGCTTGGAAACCTAGCTTAATACTTGCTCAAACAGTAGCTACTGGTATGTGTGATTCTCCATAACAGTAGTAGTAGTAGCAGCAGTAGTACTGTTTTTCTAACAGCGTTATTGCTGTATCACCTAGAATCACCTACTGTATCACCATCATGCTGGATGTTATTCAAACATAAAAGAAAAGCCCACCTACAGACTGAAAGCTGTTCAGTTTGACTGTAGAGGGAAAACTGAAATGGCTGGACTCAGGCAGTCCTAGGAACACAAAGGTGTAGTAATAGCCACCCCAAAAACAGCAATCCTAGAACAGAATTTGAGCCCAACCACTGTCTCAAGATGAGGATAGATAGAAAGGGAAGATCACTGCTGAGCATGTTGGTGCTGACTGTTATATTAGCAAGAAATTGTTTCTATTATTTTTTTAGAAGATGAGAGTATTCTTGGGTTGGGTGGAGAACAAGGCAAACGAGGTGACACATTTCCTCTGCAGCTTGTGTGGTGTTCACAAGATATGCGAAGTCCTGGGCTGCCTTTCCCACTGACTCTTTCCTCGGCAGGAGTAAACACCTACCTGGCACATAAGGCAGCAGTTTGCTCGCTCACCCCACCAGTATTCTCTCTGCTGGTATTGCTGCCTTGTGCAGTTATAAAATGTAAAGCTGTACCCATTAGCTGGCAATGAACAGTGCTTTGTCCGCTGGTAGGGGGAGAGGGGAAACAAATTAAATGGCTGTGGACATTAGCTAAATAAGGAGGGAACATCTGTTGCTTCTGAAGGGGAAGTGGCCCTCTTAATGGGTTACAGCTTAGTCTTTGCAAATGACTGGAAAGGAACATGAAGACTTTCATCATTTTCTTGGTTTTGGGGCTGGTTTCTGTTGCTTACATAAATGCAACTGTGCCTGTTAAATTTTCTTTGTAGTAAGTTGCCTTTATCTATCACCCCCTCAATGTCTGAGAAATGCAGATTTTTTTTATGCAGCATTAGCATTTGGGGGATGCTTTTTTTTCTATCCAGTCTCACAAGCTAAGACTTATATAGTGCCTGTCATCATGTCACCATATCCTGGGCTGCAGCAAAGGCAGCGTGAGGAGCAGGGGAGGGAGGGGATTCTGCCCCTCTGCTCTGCTCTGGTGAGACCCACCTGCAGTGCTGCATCCAGCTCTGGGGTCCCAGCACAGGAAAGACATGGACCTGTTGGAGCAAGTCCAGAGGAGGCCACCAAGATGACCAGAGGGATGGAGCACCTCTCCTGTGAGGAAAGGCTGAGAGAACTGGGCTTGTTCAGCCTATAGAGGAGAAGACTTTGGGGTGACATAACTGTGGCTTTCCAGTACCTGAAGGGAGGATACAAGAAAGATGGAGAGGAACTATTTACAAGAACATGTAGTGACAGAACAAAGAGGAATGGCCTCAAATTGAAAGTAGGTTTGCATTAGTTACTAGGAATAAATTCCTTACTGTGATGGTGGTGAGGCACTGGGACAGGTTGTCCAAAGAAGCTGTGGCTGCCCCATCCCTGGAAATGTTCAAGGCCGGGTTGGACTGGGCTCTGATCAACCTGGTCTAAGTGGGAGGTGTCCCTGCTCATGGCAGGGCAGTTGGGACTATATGATCTTTAAGGTCCCTTCCAACCCAGGCCATTCTATGATTCTACAATCATCTCCTTCCCTGATTACTACTCTTCCCTTTCTGTCAGCTTCCAGATCACCTCCCCAAACGTTGCTGTTGAAATCTGATCTCTGATCTGTCACTGATACCTGTACCCTGCTAAATCACAGTAAACCTCCCCACCACTCTGGAAGGATTTGGAGCATACAATTACTTACAGAGTGCAGCAGTGCATAAAGGGCTTAAACATGACATTGTCTTCTTGCAGGCTATCAAAAAAGAAATGCTGTAAGTACACTGATGTATCACAATACAATAATATAATGCATGCTCAGGCCAGCACTCACATCATGGTGTTTACCCTGGAGGAGAGCTTGGGACGTTCAGAGTACTTCCTTGAGGAAAAGCTGCTGGAATGCCCCAGGCAGTGCTGTGAGGGCACATGGCATATGAACCTGCACTCCCCAAATAGTTAATTCATTATCGTGGTTTTTTCAGTGGTACCAGCTGCACATCTGACAGATTAATGCAAATATAGGCATTGGGATATTCACTAAGTTACCAACAATAGTGATTAACTTCAAGCAAGATTCCTGGCTGTGTTTGTAACATGGACTTTGCTGCTTGCCTTAAAGGGTGTGAAATGGCAGGTTCACTTTCAGATGCAGCAACAACTGTGACAGAGACTATAATCTTTAGAGGTAAAGTGAATACAAAGTAACATTGGATAAGTGAGAATCAGTCGTCTGTGAGCAGTCTTTCACTGCAACTTGTGTTGCTGTCTTATACATACTGTTTTTATCATTATTTCTTTCAGCTTGTAGGTCTTTACTGTCAAGTGCTTAGTTTATGCAGTTGAGATGGACAACAGTGATGGACAATGATCTATATATTTACTTAACCATTTTCAGCACTATTATAGTGACAGTATTGCAGGAATTGTCAGCAGATGAGAGGAACTTTCATAATTTTGAACAGAAGATAGCTGCTTTCTTTTTCTGTTTCCTCAGGGGGATTTGCTCTAGAAAGTGTTTCTCACAGTTAGTTTTTCAGTTTTTGCTGATTTCCTTGCTGCTATCTGAGCAAGGTCTCAGAGGACTTGAGTGAATTCATCACCCAAAAACAGGCTTGAGCTAGCACTAGTTGTCACAGATGAAAGGGAAGTATGAGAAGAAAGCAGGGAGGGTGATAAAACCACAGCAGCAACTGTCTTCATT
>VXBX01005701.1:7694-19352 GCA_013400415.1 Scytalopus superciliaris
AAAGCTTAAAATTAGGGGAAGTGAAAATTTTCATCATGGCTGCTGAAGGGAAAGAGAAATACTGATAAAGTAGACATTTGGTAAAGTAGACCCATACCGAAACAAACAAAGAAAACTGTAAGAGTAAAGCCTGTACTTAGATAATAAGATAATATATTCTGAAGAGTATTATTGCACTAAATTTCAGCTTGTTTGGTTGTCTGAATTTTCTACCATTTGTTGCATCCAAATTCTTCAACATGTTGTGACATTGCAGCCTGTGCAGTTTGTAGACCTAAAGAATATACCTGGTATTCAAGGTCAAGAATTTGTTATTAGTCTAAGTGAAGTCTTAGTGGTCTAATAAAATTGCTCTCGGTAGTGATAACACATGTCTCCACTCAATCCCACACCTCTACTTTTCTATGCTGCATTTGTTTAGGGTCATATTCTATCCACTAGTTACAGTTAACTTTATGTCAGACTTGGACAAGGCTAGGGAAAATCTAAAACTAGTGGGATAGTAGTGTTTCTGTTACTAGACAAATCCTGTTGCAGCTAAATAACCCACAACTGATCTCTAGATAGGCAAGCCGAGTCTTGATAAAGCCTGGCAAGTCTGAAAGCATGTGGTAGCTTAATGCAAAGCCTGTAGCATGTTGCAGTGGGTTGACATTGGCTGGATACCAAGTGCCCACCCAGCCCCTCTATCACTCCCCTTCCCCGACAGAAAAGGGAAGAGAGAGTAAGATGGAAACAGACTTGTGCATTGGGATAAGGCAGTTCACTAAAACAAAAAGCAAAAGCTTGCATGTGCGAAAACAGAGTGAAAAATAGTGAGGTTTATTCTCTACTTCCCATCAACAGTGATGTCAGGCCTCTTCCCGAGAAGCAGGGCTTCAGCAACATGCAATGCTTTCTTAGCAAGCAGCCACTGGAAACAACAAATTCCCCCCTTCCTGCTCCCTTCTTTAGACTTTATATCTGAGCTGATGCCATATGGTATAGAATATCACTTTGGTTAATTTGGGTCAGCTGGCCTAGTTGTGTCCTCTCCCAAAATCTTGCCCTCAGTTGGGGAAGGAATATTACAGTACTGGTGCCTGATGTTGGCAGTAGCCAACACACTGGTGTGTTATCAACACCCTCAGAGCTACCAGTGCAAAGCACAGCACTGTGAGAGCTGCTGTGGTGAAATAAATTCCATTTCATCCGGACCCAATACACCCATTGCTGACAAAAATAAGTGGGTTACAAGGCCACATGTCCTGAACAAGATTGTAAAGGATGAGAGACAAATATTCAATATGAAGAGCTTTTTCTGTGTCCAAAAATACTTTATTGTGCAAGAGAGAAGACCAAATATTGTCTTTGTTGGGTACTGTTGAGACAATTCCTACAAGATTTTATTCAGTCTGCTTTTGAAAAGTGGACTGGCACATTAGGTGGTTTCAGGGCGATTGTTATTGTTGTGCAGGGTTTGGGTGCAAGTGGCAAGTGAATCTAATTATATTAGTTTTATTTATCTTTTAATATTTGTGGTTTCCTTTTTTGGAGTTAGCACCACAGTTTGTTACCTAGTGTAGAGTGATATTAGAATAACTCTTATGAAAAAGTACATGCACAGAAAGAGGCTTCAGTAGTAATACAAAGGTTTTATTTGAATTTGAAGAAAATAAGTGGTAAATTAACTAGGTCATATTTTCCTTTAGGTTTCTAAAATACTGTAGACATGAACAGAACCAAATTGTATAAAATGAGGGAAATAACCGATTTCAGGGGAGGAGAAGTATTACAAGAGTCATTCTGACAGGCACTACAATGGTGAATTTACCATGCCAGTGAAAGGCCCAAATTGTTATAAATTTAGCAGCTTTCCATGTGGATTCTTCAAAGAAGAATAACTGAGGATTATTTCGAATTTATAACTTTACAGAAGCCCCAAATCTGAAAGATTTTTCTCAAGGCGACATGCTTTATTTAAGGCAAAACATTCAAGGTTGTGGTATTGTTAGCTGTATTCCTGTTTAACTGAGTTCTTTTAGAATTAAATGCTACTAATATTATGTCAATACCTTTCTGAAAGAAAGCACACCACAGGTATATTCCTCTTCAATACCTGAAGTTGTTTATTTTTATTCATCAGGTGATGATCTAATTGCACTCACTGTAAAGAATATGGAGAAAGGACAGGAACAGCCTTTCATTGCCTTGCTGTTTATGTTAAACACTTGGCTAACATAAAATATAAAGGTGGACTTAGAGTGAGGCAGGTGGCAAAAAGTAGCAAGGAAACATTACTTTAACAGACTTTAATAAAAACACATAATTTTTGAGCCCTAAACTTTTTTAAAAGCAAACTTTTTAACATCAAATTTAATACTATTTTGTAGTACTTTTGATTTTGGCTACTACATTTTTCTAAACTGTTTTGACATTTTGCAAACTTTTTAAAGTGTTTAAAGTCCAGATTTAAGGAGCTTTCTTACCTGCTCCTTGAGCCTTTCAAACAACTTTCATTGTTTCATGAAACAAGTCTTCATTTTACAAAACCATGTTGCATTTTTTCATACTGTCCATTTATTCATGTTGCAATTTTTATATTACTTATTAATTTTGTTCTCTAGTGAACTTCCAATGTATTTGTACAGTAGAAAAAGTCAAGCCTGCCAGTTTTCCAGATCTTCCCAAAAATGTTCATTTAAATATCAATATAATTTCTGCCATCTTCATTTTCTTGAATGTCAACATACTTTTCAATATAAACTTGAATGTAGTAGCAAGTAAGTTATTTTGTCTTCAATTTTCTTGAAAACTTTGAATGTTTGAAGAGTGAATGCTCTTGTGACTTCTCATGTTGCCTTTGTTCTTTAAGTTGTTCTGCCACCCTTCAACTGGTCTGTGTCTCTGTTCTACTTTCCAAAGTCCTTTTACACACCAGTAAAACACTTGATGAAGTGTTGCTGTGGCCTCTGTTTTCTTTGGGTACTTCTTTCTACTGTGGTCTTTTACTGACCCTGCAGATTCTCTAGTTGTCTTCCTTCTTTTGTTATCTTTGAGGAATTATGTGTGTTAATCATAAAAGCTTTTTGCAAATTGTCCTTGAAACATCTTCTCTTTCTAATGCATTTTTGTGTTTGATCATCTAAAATTTTGATTCTCACCTCTTCCCTGTGTTTTGTTTACATGTTGTAACTTTATTATTGTCTACGCTTGGAGTGTTCAGAAGTCTATCTTAATATTTTTATGCAGTTGATTTAAATAATAACCTCAGGACCTGTTTCCAGTTTTGGGCACCACAATGTAAGAAGGACATCAAACTTTTAAAGTGTGTGCAAATAATGGCTGTGAAGATGGGGAAGGGCCTTGAAGGGAAGCTGTATGAGGAGTGATTGTTCAGCCTGAAGAAGTGGAGACTGAGGGGAGACCCCATCACAGTCTTCAACAGTCTTCAGCTTTTTCATGAGTAGAAGAGGAGGGACAGGCAGTGATATCTTCTCTGTGGTGGCCAGTGACAGGACCTGAGGGACTGGCATGAAGTTGTGGCAGGGAAGATTTAAATATTGGGATTGGGTATCAGTTGTTCACTCAGAAAGTGGTTCTGCAGTGGCTTCCCAGGGAACTAGTCACAGCATCAAGTCTCCCATATTTGAAGAAGCATTTGGACAACGCTCTCAGACACATGGTTGTGCCTTTTTTGGTGTTGATCTGTGCAGGGCGAGGAATTGGACCCAATGATCCCTGTTTGTCCCTTCCAGCTTGCGGTGGTGGACAGTGGGTCTGCCGACCCCCTGAGTGCTGACAATAAGCTTGACAACTTTGTGGTGTATCCTTAAAAGAGGGAGGCACACAGAGAAAGAATGTAAACAAGAACGTGGAAGAGATAGCTGGGGATAGGCTGCAAGTTACAACAGTTAAAAGTTACCAGTAAGAAGTTTTGTTGCTGAGGAAATATAAGGGAAAGCAAAAAGTGACAAGTAACCACTGTAACTGTATATAAAGGTGTGTGGTAAACAATGAAGTGTGTTACTTTGCTTGCTGTAAATAGACTGCCTTGCTGCTTTTTTTACCACCACAACATCAGCTCAGGGCATTCTATGATTCTGTGATTTTAATTCAGTATCCTTTGCCTTATTGATGCCAATCAAGTAAAAATAATAGTTTTCTTTTTTATTATTATGCAAATCCAGATATTTGCATGTACTGAGTTTCATAGAAGTTCTGAGGGAATAGAACTTAACTTCAGCTCTTGATTCAAGTAAGAGAAAGGAGCAATGTGTGTTTCCTCCTTCCATTACTGTTTTAAAGTTATTGTTGATGCATGGTATGTTGTATGATGGAGTAATATAAAAATAGATGCTTTTATCCAGGGAGGGGTGAGTGGTTAGTCCAGTGATTCCAACCACAACATCATACCTTGAATGTTCTTGTCCTTTCAGACATGTTCAGAAGTTGGAGAGATAGTCCCAGCTCCTAATGCAGAGTTGTGCGGCCCTTGTGGTTCCTTTCCAAGTGATTCCAAATACCATTGTTTATGGGATTGGGTGGAGAATGCCTCATACTTAAGTTGGTCATTCCAATGCTTGGTCCCTAACAACTTCCTGGAGCTCCTGGACTGCTTTACTTGGTTTTCTCAATAGTTTTACAGCTCACATGTTAACAGGTTGTTTACGCTTGTTATGTCTTCTCCTCCAGTGTTAGCTATTAAGTTCATCTACATAGACTGCTGTCAAACAGACCTAAATTATGCTTGCACTGCCATGTATCCCCACAGCAGTAGATCTGAAGTAATATATAAAACTACTTTCACGCTTGCATTCTTTGCAGTAGGGTAAAGGTAGGATAATGGTTGTGGTCTGTGCTATCATTGAATCTTAGCATGTTCCTTTTGGAAACCTAGACTGCTGGTGTTTCTTACCATCTGTATCAAAATAGCTTGGACATTCAGTTGCTCTTGTGACAATCTGTAAATTCAGTACTTGGAATTATATGTACTTTGAAGATGATTAACATAGTATCTTTCCAATATGGACACAGTATCTTTCCAATATCACCTTTTGGCTGGAATTACTTGAATAACATTTTTTGTGCATTGTGCAAACAATAAAGAGGGTATAAAAAGGAAATAATGGCTGTTAACATCCTTGTTTGTGATTAACAATAAATTACCATTGTTCTAAAGGTTTGTAAATCTGGACAGTGAATTCCTGCTGCTCCTGGCTATAGGTTTTCAAGATGCAACATTTGACTCTTCAGCGGAGGGACTACTCACTAGTTGGTCTGATACTTTCTTTTGAGCTGAAGTAGTGGTTCCCGTGAAGTATTCTGTAATACTTACTATGTTTAAACAGTGAAGATTTCAAAAACTATGAGAAAAACCCCCATTCTGTTCTTCAGGCTCAGTTTCATTTAATCAGCATTTTGTTTTTCAATATATTTTTCACTGTTCAGACTGTAGCATTGACCATTTCTATTGTCAGTAACTTTTCATATATATGTATAGATAAAGGTATATTTACAATGTTGAAAATTGTGCTTTATCTGCTAAAGTTAATTTTCTGAAAGAACTCGATATTTGTATAAAATAACAAAATTCAGTGGAGTGAGAAAATATTTAATTTTTATGAAAATTTGTAAACTATTGTTTGATATTGTTACAATCTGTGCCAGGGGACAAGGGTAACTCAGGACCTTGTTAATAGATCCCTTGGGGCAGATTACAGTGAAAAGGCACTGAATGATGGTTGTTTGTAAATAAATAAATAAGGTTTATTTTATGGCAGTTTGGTTGCAAAAGAAAGCAGGTATTGTGTCCATTTTGATTATTATTATTCATGGTATATAACAATATGAAAACATAAAATTATTACCTAAGGACATGTATAAGTGAAGAGAAAGGATGAGTGTGAAGATGTCTCTTCCGCTCCCCCCATAGGTCTGTAAGACCTTGATTGTTGGACTTTAGTTGTCCCTTGGTCTTGACCTGTCAGGGGAGAGGGGTGTCAGTGGGAAAGAAGCCAATGAAGTACAAAGTCCGGCGGCTTCATATACGTTCAGATTTTGTTGGAAAGCCTTGATGCCTCCCCTGAGAAAGGTGGGGGGCTTTACTTTGGTGGAAGGCTTTCAGAAGATGAGTAGTCTTGGGGCATTTTTGGACTCTTTAATGTTTTATGGCACATTCCAAGACAAGACAGCTGCCCTCCCAGACTTTCCCGGGGAGGTGGGTGATGGGGAGAGGAAATGGCAGTTTGGCATGCAAGAAACCCTATCCTGTCTCCTCAGGATTCTGTCTCTTATCTCACTCCTAGTCCAACCATTCATCCTTCTATTTTACAAGATCTGAGATTAGCCATTACACAACTGCAAAAGCTGACCTCCTCCTCCCTGGCAATTCCATTTCAACAAAGCATCCTGGTGCCTTCTCACATAAGAATGTGTTGAGTCATTAACCCTTAACAGTCTCAATTTCTCACAGGTATTTATAGGTCATGTCGGTGATCAGGAATTTAAGTAGCTTGATTGTAAGTTTGCAGTAGCTTTACAATTAGAAATTATGTAATATCTAATTATTTTTTGTATCTTTTTAATTGTGATACATATTGAAATTTAAGAAATAAAATAGTTTATTATTTACTCTATTACAGGTCGCTTGCATGCAGCTCATCAATGCTCTTGTTACATCTCCTGATGACTTGGATTTTAGGCTTCACATCAGAAATGAATTTATGCGCAGTGGATTGAAAGAGATATTGCCAGTAAGTATCTCATAGTCTTATTTTGTGTTACTATGTAAATTTTTTAACTATTTAAGCTGGAGAGAGAGGATGGGGGGACAGGTTCTAATAAATTATTCTTAAAGGCATTTTAGTAAGTTTGGGCATGAGCACTTAGATATAAGAATCAGCTAAAAAATTAAAATGAAGGGGTGAACTGTGCTTTCTGAACTTTGTTACAATTCCTTAGCATTTTACATCCTTGCTTGAGAGCACGTGACAGACCATTATGCAACACTTGGAAGCCAGGCTAAAGTCATGCATACCTTTTGAATATTTAGCTTAAGTCATGTTTTCTTGTAATACCTTAAAATAACATAGACTTGTGGAAGTTATTAAAATTATAAGACTTATTTACATATGGAAATGCTAATTTTGCAAACCTTTCTACTCTTTCTTCTTTGCAGCAACTGAAATGTATAAAGAATGAAGCACTAGATATTCAGCTGAAAGTGTTCAATGAGCATAAGGAAGAAGACATGATCGAGTTTTCTCATCGTTTAGAAGATATTAGATCTGAACTAGAATATCCTTTTGAATACCAGTGGTGTCTTAGCTTGTATTAGACATAGTGTTGTCAGCAGGACCAAGGCAGTGATTGTCCCTCTGCACTCAGCACTGGTGAGGCCACACCTTGAATCCTGTGTTTGGTTTTGGGCCTCTCACTACAAGGAGTAGGTGCTGGAGGATGTCCAGAGAAGGGCGAGGAAGCTGGTGAAGGGTCTGGAGCACACATCTGATGAGGAGCAGCTGAAGGAGCTGGGGTTGTTTAGCCTGGAAAAGGAGGCTTAGAGGAGACCTTTTTGATCTGAATGACTGCTTGAAAGGTTGCAGTGAGGTGGGGGGTGGCCTGTTCTCTCAAGTAATAAGTGATTGGAGCAATTGGAATGAGAGAAAAGGGCCTCAAATTGCACTGGGTGAAGTTTAGACTGGATATTAGGAAAAGTTTCTCAGAGAAAGGGTTGTTAAGCACTGGAACAGACTACCCAGGGAAGTGGTGGAGTCCCCGTCACTGGAGGTCTTTAAAAGATGTGTAGATGTGACACTTTGTGAACTTGACAGTGTTTGGCTGATGGTTGGATTTGATGACCTTAGAGGTCTATTTCAACCTAGATGATTCCATGGAATGAACAAGAGAAACATAAACAAAATTAAGTGTATAATGGATATTTTTCTGATGTAACTTCTGTTTAAAGAAGTTATTAGTCAATCTTTGAGTGAAATATTTTATTCTTTGTTCTTATTCTCCTTAACACTTTTACTGAAGTAAATGATGTTTACAACATGGTGTGGAATACAGTTAAAGACACTAGTGCTGAAGGATATTTTCTTTCTATTCTCCAACATCTCTTGCTGATAAGAAATGATTATTTTATCCGGTATGTTTAACACTGTGTTAAATGTTATTTAGGGATTTTTTTTGTCATTCAGTCATTAATAGACTATTTCTTCCATAAATTTAATGATAAATAGAGCTTAGTCTTTCTGTGTGGATTGCAATTTATTCCTTTGTGAATTCTTGTTTAAAAGTATCAGCTTTGAATAAAAAATGCCATCTGTATGGTTTTGTCTCTTCTTAGTGTACAATTTTATATATAAATACAGAGACCTGTTGAAATCTGAGCCTTATTGACTGCAAGTATAAGTGATCAGGAGAGATCTCAATCAGTTATAAATTGTGGTAGTAGCATTGTAATTCTGTGGTGTATTTGAGTCAAAGGACAAAATCATGTATGCATAGAAGTGCACTTTAATCTGAATGCATACTTAATTTAGGCTAACTTTTGGGTTCGAATTGAGTGTTTTTGGTGTACATTATAATTCAGTGTGAAGATGTTTGTATCTTCTGGAAAATTTGTCAGATAAATTATAGAGAAACAGTCAATAAAACCTTAAGTGTTTGAAGCTGCCAAACACTTCCTTTACAAAAATCTGCTTGTGTTCTTTCTGAGGAAACACTGGAGGAATCAGGTATAAACTGAACAGGGAAGGAAAGCCATCTACTTTTTGCACAGCATTCTGCATAACCTTGCTTTTCAGGCAAGGTTTAACACAGATGCACATTTAAAGGTTAAGGGTGCTTTCCTGCTATGAGTACATCTGTGCTAGACCTCTTCCACCTGAATTCACAGCTTGCATGTTCTGGGCAAGTGACCCAGCTGCCATACCCCTGGGCATTTTAGAACAAGGTGTTTTTCATTCCTCATACTGAAGCAGGGCTGCAGTGCATTCATGGTTAGAGAAGTGATAAAACCAGATGGAATCAAGCTGAAGGAAGAGCCTTCTCTTTACTGAGAGGAAGCAGGAGGTGGTCTTTCCTCCGTTTATTTCCATAGAGGGAGAGATGTAGATGTCAGATGTGTTTAGCCTTTGAGACTTTTGGGGTTGGCGCCTACCTTTCTATGGAAATAATTCAACCCAAAGCTTTTGACCCTACTGTGTTCATAGACAAGATTTTAAGTATATTGTATGTTGATAAATAAGCTGTAAAATAGCTCATCTCTGTCTTTAGTCCACAGTATTTCAAATTAATTGAAGAGTGTGTGTCACAGATAGTGTTACATCGAAATGGAACAGACCCAGACTTCACATATCGTAAAAGATTAGATATAAATTTCAGCCACTTACTAGGTAAGTACCATGTTTGGAAATTATTGCAGTGTCATACTTCTTTATAAGTTCCAAAAACCAAGTTCAAATTTTATGTGTGATTAAGAATCTTATGTTCCATGTATATGTGTGTGTTTGTTGATTTTTTTCAAGATATTTGTGTAGATAAAGCAAGATTAGAAGAATGTGAAGAGCGAGCTTCTGAACTCTCCAGAAAAGTAAGTAATTTTTATGTTATGTGATCATAAGATAGACAAAGGGGATTACTTTAAAGATTCATGAATGGTGTAACTGGATGTCGCATAGTTTCAAATTAATATTACTTCTGTGTTAATGTGGGAATTTGGCTGTTCCTTGTCAACTAGGAAGCAAAATGGTGTAAAGTAGCTTACCTTAACTGAGAGTCTTTCTACCATTTATTTTAAGATTTTATGTACAACTCTCCCAAAAATCAGTCAAATACTTTATTTGAACAGTTATCACAAGATAAACAGGGGCAGAAAAAAATGGACTCATTTGTATCTACTGACTCTGAATTAATGCACGTTCATGTTCTTTAAGCTACTATGTGTAGTACCAACTTAAAATACATTAGTACTTTATGTGATTTTGTATAGTAAAGACTCGTAGTGGTGATACAGTTGGTACTTCCACTCAACAGACACATGAAAGTTAGAACAGTAGGTGTATTGTATGTGTCCGTAGTATTGTTAACTTGTGAGTTTTAGCAAGCACAAAAGAAAAAGCCGAAATGTAAAGAAACTGTGTGGAACTGACTGGTACCAACAATTTTATTTCTTTTTGCTTTTTCTTAGTTTGAAAAAGATTTTGTAATTCACCAGGAGACCCAGGCCCTATTGCAAAAAAAAGAAGAAAGAATCAGTGAACTTGAAACAGAATTACAAACTTTTAAATCACAGGTATAAAGCGGTTTAAGTGAATGTATGAAGTACTGAAAGGGACTTCATTCGGCATCTTCTGCAGATTTTGATAGTAGAGTTGAGGTTTTTTTCAAAGAATCTTTGTTATCTGTTATTATTGAATGTTAGTTTCCTTTATTTCTGTTTTATAAAAATAATTGTAATGTGACATTAATTAGCTGTGTGAGTTCCCAGATGATCCTTTTATGCCTGAGCTCTGTTAATTAAACTAGTTTCTTATGTTTTATTTGGGTTTTGCTTTTAGTGTCATGTATTTCCAAAGTAATTAACCACATAGGGTAATAAGTCTTATGCTTTTAGATTAGCATTCATCATTGTGATCTTTATCCCTCCACAGGAAATTGCTCATTATGCAGTTTGCTTTACTGAAGCCTTACCATGGATATCCAGCAGTGAAAGCAATAACCTGTGGCTGGATAAGAACATTTCCTGACAATTTTTCAATTTTCAAGCATAAATAAATATTTTAAAATGTGATGAAGAGGAATAGTGCAGTTTTTTGAGAGTTTTACTTGTATTAACTTGTAACTGCTTCAGCTCTTAAATCTGTGTAAGGAGACTGTGTGACCTAGTGGCTTTTCCTGTGTCTTATTTCCTGGAATAAGGAGCATGGTCTGAAAATGGCTAAAGAAAGACAGTATTGGGAAGACATGCATGGGTGGTTTTGTTATGTTTTTTTTTACTACTTCTGAGGGTTTTTTATACTTATTAGCTTCTTTAATTTTCTTACTGAAGAAAATTAATTTAGCTCTTCTTTGGTCTGTTTAAAAATGTCCTTCCAATTCAGGTTTCTGGTCAAAATGAACTTAATGTCAAAGTCAAACATTTAAAAACAACAAGTACAGAAATTTTTGCAATCTAAAAAAACAAATATAGTAAGAGTTGTATCTAATTCATTAAGGAAGTATTTTTCTGTGTGTATCTTGAATACATACTTACATGCTTTTTGTAAGTGAAATTGGTTTTCTCTCCTATTTTGCTTTTTCTGTTGTTCGCTGTATAAATACAACCTTTTTACATGCAGAGAGTGTATGACTATGCTCACTAACTGTCATACCATGAATTATCCTACTGTCAATGGGGTACATGAAAAGTTTTGTAAATATCAAGTAATTGATTACTGCAACTGACTGCTCTTAAATCTGTCTAAAGAGGAAACTTTGACTTCCATGTGGCATCAGTTGCGACTTAGTATGTCAACTTTCACCTCTATTGACTATTTTTCTCCTGGTCTTGTTCCTTTACTCTCTTCCTACATTTGGTATGTGTTTCTGTATTTTCTTCATTACTAGAGCCTAATTGTTCAGTGGCTTCTTGTCAGTGTAAACAATATTTATGTTCAGAAATTCAAAACA
>VXBX01005702.1:0-54603 GCA_013400415.1 Scytalopus superciliaris
GGTTGCGGTGCCAGCGCGGGGGAAGGTCCCCCCACGTCCCCCCGGGGCGGCCCGCCGGGGGGGCTGCGGGAGGGCGCCCCTGTGCCCCCTGACCGTGCCTTGTCTCTCCCCGCCGCCGGCGGACAGAGCCCGGGTCGGAAGAGCGCCCCCCGCCCAGGCCAGGCCCCGGGCCCGCCTCCGCAGAGAGGTCCCAGCCGGCACCCACCCCGCCGCCCGCCGCCGCCGTCCGCACCTCCAGCCCCACCATTCAGCGCGCAAGATACCCGCCAGGTAAGCTGCGGCTCCGGGGCAGCGGCCAGGGGACGGGCACCAGGGACGGGCTGCCAGAGCGGCCCCTGCCCTTCCCAAATCCCTTGGGCATCACCTGTCCCCGACGTCCCGGGGCGTTTAAATCCCCAAAGGATCAGGGCAGAGCCTGCCTTTCTGCACAGAGCTTTTGGCGGTGCCGTGCCTGGGCGCACGGGGGTTGCAAGCCCCCCGCCAAAGACGTGCCACATTGGAGGCAAAGATGGGTGGGAGTGCTAGTGCCCCTGTGAGGAGCCCAGCTTGCCTGGCGTTCAGCTGGGCACCCCTCACGTCAAGTTCTCGAACAGATAGCAGAATAATATGGTAATAATTCCCAGTGTTCCTACCCTGATTCTTTTACCCATTCATTTGGGCTTTGATGACAGGTTGCTTGTCAATGCACCTCCCCGTGGGGCTTTTTTTTTTTAATGTTCTTTGATAAAGAAGAAAAAAATCCTAGGTTATTTTCTTTGCAGGGAAATTAATACTGGTGCCCTAAGTGGAAAAGTAGGGGTTAGAATTAGTCAAGTGCGCTGGCAAAGGGTGAGATACGAGGAGTCCCACAGAGCCAGGGGAGACCAGACCTTTAGGTTAGGGATATTTTTTCAGTCCTCAGGTCAGAGTTATTTTAGACTTACGTTTTTTTATCCCACTTTGCACAGAATTCAGTGACATAACTCTCTTATACTCAGAAAAATGCAGGGGAAAAAAGGCATAATTATGTTTCCCTGAACTCCTGCTCATTTTGTGAGCTAGCAGAAAAGCCTTTTTCCTTCATAAAGCTTTATATCAACATGTCCACTTGTCACATTATCTGTCCACTCACTCAGTTGTGTTCCTCAGTCAGTTTTTAGTGGAGGGGTGTGGAAAGAATTTCTTTCCCTCTTTATTTGATTAAGCACTGATCACTATGTTTTAACAGACGGTCCTTAAACTAACAAATGATAGTGATAGGACTTGCCAGGAAATGTGTGTGCGTGGAATGGCACAGACAGAAATTGATAGGGAAAAAAAGAGAACGGTAGAATAATAACATATAAATAACATTGGGAGGCAAGGCTTGGGACAGGGTTGTCCTGCTTTTTCTTCAAGCTTTTGGATTTATGAGCAGGAGGGTCTTTATTTCAGGAAACTGCAACATTTTTTTTCTCAGTTTTCAATGTTTTCTCTAGAAGAAGAAAGATCTGAATGGTTTGTGACAGCATGATAATTGAAATCTAGTGCTTAGTTTACATATGTTTATCTGCAAAGCGGGCCGGAAAGAATTAAAAGTTGAATTAACACAAATTATTTGGATTCCTGTTTGCCAAACTCAAGTGAATATTTTAAACTTGTAAGTGAAAGGAGTTCTTAAAATAAGGAGGAAAACCTCATTATTTTCAAGGCAGGTTTGGGGTTTTTTTTTAGCATGAATTATTTCTCAAGTGCTTTTGGAATATAAATAACCATGATTAACAAGATATGAACTGCACTTAATTTTGGTATACATTTAATCCATATTTACTTTTCTCTTTATGAGAAAATTTATACTAATTGATGTGTTTTATTCCTCTGCTGTGGAACCAAAATACACCACACATTTTTAGTTTGGGTTGCAAATATTGGGCTACAATCTCACAGTGTTTAGTCAGGCAAACCTCAGTGAATTGCAGAACTGGGTCCATTATTTCCTGTGACCAGCAAATAAAATAGCAGACTAATAGGAAATGTAAAAGAAAAAAACCAATCAGATCTTTATAGCCAGGCAGTGTGTTGCTTCAACCATCCTAGCTATCCGTGAACCACATTAACTTTTATGACTGATGGATAAAAACAACTGTATTAGTGGCCTCAAGCTTGCTTTCCCATAAAACCAGAGACACTACATACTTTTTATCTTATATTTTTGCAAATTTAAGGGTATATTGTAACCCCCACTTTTTTAAGGAGAATGTTCTACCACAGATAAATCTTAAAACAAAAAAAATTGGACAGCAACATTTAATTATTAGCTGACCCAAAATATTCTTCAAAGGCCCAGAGCTGAGTAAGCAAAATTGATGCTTGCAAGTCCTAAGTAGCAAACCCTGTGATTTGAGTAATTCCTCTGACATGCGCTACAGATGCTGCTTCTTTAAAAATAAATATATTTTTTAATATTATGCACTTGATAATCTTGTTTGCTCTTCTTGAAAATTTTATGGCATGATTGCACGCATACAGAGTTAGAGTTATAAACTCTTCCCATTCTGCTTATCTAATTCTCATTGACACCTATGTATATTAAGCAGCAGATGTAGGGCAGCTTGAGATGGATTCTTCTCTCACTGACACTGGTATAAATGTTTCTCCTGTGGCTGGATGAGAGGAGGCTCCCTAATACCTAATGCTTAGTTGATCCCCGATGCATATTTCTTGTTGAAAGGCAAAGACTCGAGGCTAATTTATATGTCCTCTGTCCAGGTGAGGATGGGAGCTGGGTGTCTAACTGAGCTCTGAAATGTGGGAAAGCTTCTAGGGAAAAAGTTTGTGAGGACCTGGGCCGTGGTCTCGGTGCACTGGGCCTGTTGTTCACGTGCCCCTTTGCCCTTGCAGATATGCCCTGTGTGCAAGCGCAGTATAGTCCTTCACCTCCCGGTTCAAATTATGCATCTCAGACCTACGCGTATGGCTCGGAGTACAGCTCAGACATCATGAACCCTGACTATGCCAAGCTGACCATGGACCTCAGCAGTACCGAAATCACTGCTACTGCCACCACCTCCCTTCCCAGCTTCAGCACCTTTATGGAGGGTTACTCTGGCAGCTATGAGCTCAAGCCTTCCTGCCTCTACCAAATGCAATCTGCCTCTTCTGGCCAGAGGCCCCTCATAAAGATGGAAGACACCCGGCTGTCCCCATACCAGCCTTCACTGCCCCCATCCACAGATGAGGGGATGCCCAGCACTTCCATGTACTTCAAGCAATCTCCACCCTCCACACCCACCACACCTGGCTTCCCTGCTCACCAGAGCCTGTGGGACGAGCCCCCGCTGCAGCCCACGCAGACCTGCCTGCCTCCCGGCCACCTGATGGACACCGCCCCCATGAAGACCGTGCCTCCGCGCTTCCCCCTCTTCCACTTCAAGCACTCACCTCCGCACACGCCGTCTGCGGCCACCCACATGTGCTACGATCCTGCCTCCCTGAGTCTGCCCCTGGGCTCCGACAGACCCGCCGCCAGCCAGGCTCCCATGGAGGGCCATTCCTACGGGCTCCACCTGGCCAAAAGACCAGCCACATTAGCCTTCTCACCGCTCGGCCTCAACGCAGCCACCTCCAGCCTGATGGGTGAGAGCAGTGGAAGTGGCAGCAGTGGCCTCCCATCTCCACCCAGCAGGAGCTCTTCGTCTGGGGAAGGCACCTGCGCTGTCTGTGGCGATAATGCCGCCTGCCAGCACTACGGGGTGCGGACATGCGAGGGCTGCAAGGGCTTTTTCAAGGTGAGAGCTCTGCACTTTGCTCCCCTCCCCACTCCCCCCAAAACTCACCTCCCTCCCCACCTTCTCCTGCATGGTCTGACCCGGAGATTCAGGGGCATCGTTTGTTAAAACTCGGGTCCCTCAGCAGGGCAGGATGGACACCCACCCAAAGCTTTTGAAGAAGGCCAAAGCAAGCCTTCTGTAGGATAAAAGGATTAGCCAGCTTTGGTCAAGAAAAGGCCATGGCAGTGAGCTGGGCAAACCACATCTCTGGTTTGTCAGCATTCCCCAACAGAGCACGGGTCACCCCTGTCTGAGCTATAAACTGCATTTATTCTGTAGTGAAACTCACCTGGAATGCATTCAACCTGAGTTTTACTGAGTCACCCATTCCAATTAAACCTTGTTTTTAAGTGAGAAAAGAAACCCTCCAATCATAAAGTCCACTTGATATTTTAGGTGCTGGCAGCAGTGGTGCTGTTCGCTGGCCTGGGGTGGTTGGGGTGAGGAGGGCTGCAGGGTGGGCTGCATCAGGAGGAAACTGTTTCCACACATGGGACAAACCCAAGCACTTGATTTGCATTTGACTGCTGCCTCGTTGTTAGCCTTCAGTTCAGGAGCCCAGTGAGCCCTCACCAGTGGGAAGCTGTTTGCAGAGCAGTGACTAAGCACCACACAGGGTCCTGGTGCCTGCCCTGCAGCCAAGGCAGCTTTGCAGCTGAATAGCAACACAAATTACTTAAACACAGCACTTTCTCGGTGGAAACGTTGTGATTATATTTTTAAGAGTTGAAAATGCTCTTTTGCTCCTAGATTAAGGTGCTTTATAATTTCCATTCAGCCGGCTGAGTTCAAATTCCAGTATTATTTTCAGAAATAGCTTGTTTGAGTGAAGACCTTGGAGTAGACTTTTGGTAGGATGGTTCTGGGCAGCAGGTTTAAGATTTGATACATTTGGGGTTGATTTGATATATTCCTTCCTGCTAAAATAACAGTCATGCCCCTGTTCTGGTAAAAGATACGATGGGAACAAAAACAGTCCCAAAATATTTGTGGGAAGGGCTTACAACATTTTTTTTATATTGTAGGTGGAGCTGGCAATGTTACTTAATAATAATCCTTTGACAACAGGGTAACATACACATCTCCTATAAAACTAATTTGTTATTTAAATATAAGTAGAAGAAGGAACACAAATAATCTGGAAATAGCAGCTCATAGGAGCCCAAACCTGCCCCTGTGAAAATTAATAGCATATCCTTGATTTGTATAACAGTATCTAGAGCTTATTCTGCAAAATTAAACTGCTTGCAGCTCCAAATCACAATGAATAGTATTTGCTGTGTCTCTTATATTTAGTAAATTGAGGCCGTTATTTGATAATGAACACAAACTATGAAATAACATTTATCCATTAATTTAATTGGAGACAAAATTTAATATTGAATGTTGAGTTGATAAATTTGTTCCTGATGTCTTTCCTATTAATGTTTTTTTTTTTTATTTGCTGATGTATCTTTGATTTTAAGTATGGAAACAAAATACATTTTTGCATCAGTATTTGTTACATTTTTCCAAAGCTTACCAGGTTTTTACAAATTTTAAATTTATTGTATGTTTTTCAAGATCATTTTAGATTTAATTAAATGTACATAACTACAGTATAATTCTGTCTGGGTTTTTTTTCCCTAGGTCAGGTTAGCTTTCACAGAATATTTAGCTAAACACATTTTGTAGGGGTTTCTGGCATTTTTATTTTTCTCCCTGATGATTTTAATGGCTAACCAAACCAGTTATTGTGGTATTTGACTAACAATAGTGATAGCAAGAGAAGTACATTGCAGATAATTTTGATTTTATTTTAATAAGGTCAGCAATAATCAAGGGAATGAACCAAGTAGAAAATTGTTCCCAAAGGGATATTAAAAGCGGAGATAATCTAATCCCCAAAGGTAGATGTGATGACCTGGTAATTTCAGATATGATTTTATCATTCAAAGTTGCCTGTCTCCAGAGACTTGCTTCAGAACAATCCTAGATGATTTTCATTGTCAGCAGCTAACACTAATAAAATTGTTTTTCCTGCAGGCTAGTGTGTTAGGAAATTAATTTTATCTAATTATATGAATTGCACTGTCACTTTTCATGTTGTAATTAAAACACATTTTGTCAGGTTCTAAGTTGCTCAAGAAACAATCAGTTTACTATATTTGTGTTGCATTTTCACAGAGAACAGTTCAGAAAAATGCAAAATATGTTTGTCTGGCAAATAAAAACTGTCCAGTGGACAAGAGACGTCGTAACAGATGCCAGTACTGCCGGTTTCAGAAGTGTCTCAGTGTCGGCATGGTTAAAGAAGGTAAGGACTATGGCTGGTACCATCCCAGAAACTGAAATATTACAGTTAATGAATCTGTGTGTGTGTGTAAACATGGATGTCTTTACAATGAATTCGACAGTGCTGGGATTCAGAACTTACCCCCAAATATGCATTTATATAAAAATGTATTGATTTTCTGCTTTTCACCCTTATTATCATATTTAGACTATAGACCCCAGAGTTCAAGAACAGCAAGGTCACAAGAGGATAATTTGACACTGGCCAAAATGTCTCCTTTATTAACTTTGAATGTTGCTCGATAATGCTGTTGGCTTCTCCCTGTTATCTCACCGGGGGCTGCACTGGATTGTGCGCATTTTGACATAGGATCTTGTTTCATTCCCATAAGCTGATTGTAAATTTACAATTAATTTAAATGGAAACAGGATCAACTCATTAGTCCCAATTCTGCAAATATTTAAGTATGTGAGTAATACTGTGTGAGCAGTCCCATTGCAAATACTGACATGGATAATATAACCTATATAGTGTGACCAAATTCAAATGCTTCAAGAAAACTAAAATTACTTTGAATGAATGACTCTGCCACTTAAAAGGGACACCGGTAGTAGGAACACTAAAATTTGAATTTCACATTCAAGTTTCTGTCAGTAGTGGAATGTCACGGACACACATACATGAGCACACAGATGTGCTGCAAGCAAAGCACAGACACAAGGAATACAGCTGGGCTCTCAGTAAGCAGCTACATTGCTGGTTATGGTCATAGGTCTGGTCCAGTTTTGGTGTCATTTGTGTTCCTTTGCAGTCAAAAGGCATCAGGAGCATGTGCTGAAACTGGAGAACACTCTTACTTTTGCTGTGCTGCCCCCCATAAGAAAAGCAGGGTGTTCATTCTGATCCATCGTTTGCTGGTATCTTCACAACTGATTCCTGTGGTTTTTCTCCCTCTAGTTGTCCGTACCGACAGCCTGAAAGGGAGAAGAGGTCGGCTGCCTTCCAAACCAAAGAGCCCCTTACAGCAAGAACCCTCTCAGCCCTCCCCGCCTTCTCCTCCCATCAGCATGATGAATGCCCTTGTACGAGCTTTAACCGACTCCACGCCCAGGGAGCTTGACTATTCAAGAGTATGTCTCACTTTTCTTTCACTATTTGCTTTCTGCATAGAAAGGATTTGAGAGCTGCATTTCTACTTACCAGCCAGTTTTGCTAAAATGAAATTAAGTGTGAAATTTGGATGAGGGCAGAAACTGGTCCAGCCAGCCTTTGTCTTTTCATGATAGGTGGGCAAGGAGAGGAAAAGTGCAGTAGAAATTAGTCTTAGTAATTGTTCACTGTAAGGATCTCAATCATAAAATTATGTGCAGTATATTCCATGGCTGAGTGAAAGCAAAAATATGTGGATAAATAGAGCATTCTTGTTGCCAAAATACTAGCAACTATGGTAAGATTGATTAACCTACCAAACTCAGAAATAGTACTCATTGTCCAATGCCCTAACTGCCAGGTTCTGAAGGCTAAATTTTAATAGCACTTCCATAATGTTCAGATATAAGGGTTGCTCAATGGATAGGACCATTTCTATTGAAATCAATAGGAATTTTGTCATTATTTAAATGGGACCAGAATTGGCTTTGGATACCCCAGCACGAACATTTCTTCAGTTAAATTCACACTTTTAAAAGAAACCTTTTAAAATCAAAATTCTGAAAAACTATCTCAGCAAAGCTTTACAGGAGTTTATATATTTTTGTACCCTTGTTCTTTAATGTATCATAGTCACCATTTGAATATTCATGGAATATTTTGAAAGCTGAAAAGTGTTTTATGGTTATTAAAATGCAGCACTGAAATGGCTTGTTAAATACATTTTTAGGCATCTTGATATAGGAAAAGAAAAAGTACAGCTAAGGAAAAACAAGATCACATTCTTTCCCCTTAGTTAAATATGATTAAATCTGAGATTGTAAAAAATAGCTATACTCAGACAATACACTGGCCATTTATCACTTGTTGCTAGGTAATATTTAGTCCTAAAACACATTTGATTGTAATTATATAAAAATTACATTTTTCTATTTTAGACTATTCTTAAATATATAATTTAGCAATTTTAAGCATGCTGTAACATATTTCCTTCAAGCTAATCTCTAAGTATTAAATCATATAATTTTCCAAGTTATTATTAAAAATCTAGCTGTTCAGTATCTGACAGTCTTCTAGGGGTAGAATGCATTAACCATATTTCCCTGTACCTTAACTGACCCAGAATGTCTCGGGGGTCATTCTGCAAATACCAAGGTATGTGATGAGTGCTCTTTGACAGAAATCTGCTGGGTTCCACATTATTACAGAGGTTTATTAGCCCAGGCCATGAAAGCAGTGTCTAACCTTAGGTTTTTATTTAGTTATTGATATAAAGTTCTTTTGCATTTACAAAAAACTGAATGAAAACTATGTACTTTTATGTGACTTTTTATTTTGTCCTGCAGTAGTAATTTCTCTTTTAATGAAAACAGCCCATAGATTTAATTGTTGAACAATTCTGTTGGACATTACAGGAAGCATATGATTGACAGTAAATTAATTTAGTCTTCATAGCTAAAAGATTAAGTATGATTGTCTGTTAGAACATATTAATATCTAAGTTTTTCTTTACAATAAAATATATAATAGTCTGTTATGCCCAGCGGTACTGAAAACACAAAAATATTCTACAAGAAATTAATAGATTCTTATGTTTTTCATAAACCCTTATACTTACTTCGAAAAGTTAGGGAAACTCAGAAACAAATGCTGTGTGAAAAACATGCCCAACTAAATAAAACATGCTGTAAATACACTGCAATGCTAAAAAATTGCTTTGAAGAGTAATGGTGTACCTGTAAAGACAAACTTACAGCATGTTCAGTTGGGCTGTGACCCTGCTGAGCAAATGGGCAGATCTGGAAACCTGCCTTTGGAATCACTCCTGACACTTCTGCAGATATGACCTTAATGTTTAGCATGGTCTTCATGTTTACAAGCTGTAGTGTCTGATAAAATAAAATACTGATAAAAGTTTCAGAGAGAAACATGTATCCCTTCCCTCCCAAAAAACCCACAACATGCAGGCACAGACACACATGAAAAACCAAAAAAAAACCCAAAACAAAAAATTAATAATATAAGCTACAAAAATTCACCAAAACATATTGGAAGCAGTTCTGTTCAAAACATGGCTGCTTTTCATCTCAGGACTGGTTTTAACTTACCAGTCCACAGCAGTTGGTATATTTAGGTACTTGGTTTCAAAAAGCAATTGCCAAGGGCCGTAGTCCGGTCTCACACCTGTTTACTGGTACAATTCCCTTTTACACTTCTAAGTCAGTGAGACCCTATATCTTGCTGTCCTTATTCATGCAGAATAACCACCAACTTAAATAGAAATGTTGCCTTTTCAGAGGGGGAGTGCAGCATTTAGGCAATAATGCCCCCTTGCCCTTCCCCAGCCACAACATGAAAGCAGGCAAAGGGTAGAGCTAGCTTGTGTTACTGGGCTTCCCAACATCAGGCTTTTCATATCTCTTCAGATAAAACATGCAAGTAAGTGTTACTTGCTACACATGCAACCCCCTCCTTAAGTAACAGTTGGATTTCATGTAATTCCCAAAGGAGCTCTGAGGAAGGGAGTGAGGCAGAGCTTTGTCTTCTGGCTTTTTCCCTGTTTGCCTCCAGTTGGCATGGGGTAGGTTTAGAAATGCAGACAGGAGCCCATGCAGTGGTCTCCTGAGCAAGGGCAGGGTTACCATCTGCCTTGGTCACAGGTTAGGTCAAATATCACCTCAGCGAAATAGTCATGGAAAAAAAACCCACAGATTTTGGTGCATAAAACAGACCCTTGCATATTGTTCATGGTTACTTATATCCTTGTTAGTCTGTTACAAGTAAATATTTTAACTATTCTTTTCAAGTGCTGACTCTTTGAACTGAGCCGTGACATACTATGTTCCATATAATTTTTAACCTTTATTCTAAAATTGCTCTCATGGGATAGACTATAATAACAAATAGGTTATATTTTTTTTAGATGCATTTAATTTAATTCAATGCCCTACGCGGGGTATACCATACTGCAGCATTCACAGTTATGTGACATAATGCAGCATTCAGCTTCATTAGAAAATATTAAAACTTTGCCTTACTGTTGCCAAAGGAATGTTTTATAAATGTTGGGAACACCTGGTATAATTATACTGAGTTGTGATGAGTTATATTTAGAACGAACCCATTCAGAACGGGTAGTATCTTTTTTCTTTTCCTTCCTCTTTACTGCTCAAAGGATCAAGGATGTGTCTTGCCTTAGCATTACTTATGGTGAGGCAGGAGTGTCCATCAGCCTGTTTGGTTTCCTTGTGTAGAAAGAAGGAGGCACAGGTCAGCACTACACAGCAAGCACAGAGTCAAAATGCACACTGCTGTGGCTTGCTTTGCACCTTCACTTCAAGAGGGCCCAGAACATGCATAGTCTCTGAAAAATCAAATTATCTTTTTCTACTCATTAATTATCTCTGTGCATCTTGCTGCAGTCCAGTGCCAGGAGTAGCTGGTTCATGCAGCTTGAGCACCCTCAACTGCTCCGTTCAGGTGAGGGATTGGACACATAAAAGATGCAGCATACAGATTTTTATACCACTGCTCCCCATCTTCTCTGCACTGTGCCCTCTACCTGCCTCACTGTCACAGGATCCTTTGGAGAAGCTGGGGCAGAATTTGTCTCCACATGTACTTTAGAAGAAGGATTGCACATTTCACTAGCTGATGAGATGTGAGCTGGAGCTTACCATGAGAAACTCGTGCTGTTAAGTGCTGGGTAGGCAGAACAGAGTCATTAAGGGCTTGTACCGGTACTCCAGATACAGCCAGAGGTCTCTAGAATTGCTGTGGTTCTCCAGTCAGTCAGCTTCATCCCTCACCTGCCAACAGCAACCAGCTCCAAGTAGGAAAGGCAGAGAACAGGACAGCTACCCAAGAAGTTCTGCCTGCTCTCCCCAGCTCTCTGTCCTACACAGAGGTGATTTTTGGGTTGCAGTTAGCAACTTGGGTGATATCTGCAGCCCAAGTGGCATGGCTGTAAAGGGTCCTCCCAGGCTGCCAACCCACGGCAACTGATTGGGAAAGGGTTCTGGCTCTTTTCTGCTTCCACTCTGGCTTGGGGAGTTGCTAGAGCGATGTTCAGACTGGTGGACTCAAGCCCTAACTGCATGTGGAAAGCTGTTACCAAAGGGCGTGCACAATTCTTTTAGCCACGGAGACTACCTCAACCTTTCTCTGGCTGAGTCTCTGTGAGAGAGTGGGTATGAAGTCTCTCCCAGAAATAACCCACCGGATGTCTGATGGTGAGGGTGTTGTTACAATAAATGCCACACTATTCAGCACCTGCTCAGAAAAACCAGCAGTGCTTTCCAAGCACAGAATCGGACTAAGCCACGAAAGCTCCCGCTGTATTTTCTGCCAAGAGAGAGAGAGCAGTGTCACAGGAGTGACAGGGATCCACTGGTGATGAAGTGGGACATAGTGGGGAGGAAACTGTCAGAGGGTCACAGGGAAGTTGAACAAGCTGAGACTGTCAAATGGTGGCCTGGAAGAGTTATGGCCACATAAGCAGGATAATAGGTTCTGCTGAACCTCAAATGCTTCTATTTGAGGGATAAGGGGTTATACGGGCAGCTGGTTTACTTTGAACCAATTCTGTATTCAAATGAAGCAATGCTGCATGTGTCAGATAAAACATGATTTATCCTATGTGTCTCTATCACTGTCACATAAAATGCACTTTGAGAGGTTTTGGAAGAAATCTGCATTTTTGACATACTGAGACAAATTCATCAATGGGGAAAGTGTTTAATTGTAGTAAGCCAAATAGTGTTCCTCTTCTACTGTGATGCAAATTATCCTACCCACCAGGTTTTTATTTCTGTTTACTAATAGCATGTAGGTACTTTTACAATGTGATACTATATTTTAGTTATAATTTGAAAATATTTCTATACATACAGAAATATTTTTGCAATATATATCTGAATAGCAAAACGCCTGTAGGTAACCAAATAAGTAGATAGATGTAGACCTACTTGTTATGTCTATGTTAATAATACCAGCTTTGCCACAGAAGGAAATGTTGTCGGGCAAATAATGCTGTATGTTTCACAGAATGCCCTTAAATGCATATAACGTTGCTTTCCGTGGCTTTCATTTTAGTACTGTTCCACTGATCAGGCTGCTGCAGGCACAGATGCAGAACATGTACAACAGTTCTATAATCTTCTGACTGCCTCCATTGACATAACTAGAGGCTGGGCAGAAAAAATCCCAGGATTTACTGACCTCCCAAAAGAAGATCAGACATTACTCATAGAATCAGCTTTTTTGGAGCTGTTTGTACTAAGACTCTCCATCAGGTAACTATTTATTTCATTTCCTCTTAAGATGATATGAAAAATCATCCATCTAAATATTTTTAAGGAATAAATGTGGCACTATCTTTGAACAATGTCAATTGTACCAAAAAAGCACAAAAAAATCAGCAGTGTTTGCATCCAAAGGATATGGTGTTTAATTTGTTTTACACTGCAGAAAAAAACATGAAGGTGATTTAAAAAGAGAGCATAGATCTTGCTAATGTGCTTCTTTTTATTTGATCTACCTGATATTCTCCTTACATACTAATCAAAATTGATCCTCAGGTACTATTTGATCAAGTCTGCTTCATACTCATAGGCATGAACTATAGAAAAGCACCTTCAGTATGAAAGCTTTTTGCTTTTCCCCAGTCTTTTACACGTGCACAACTTTGTCATCTGTTTTTGAAAGGGATGAAGATGATTAAAAATCTTGTTCAGATTGTTTTTCTTCTTTTTGCCAAGTCATTTAATAGAGTGAGATGCTATTTGTCAGCCTAGCACTACTTAAGACACTTTACCCAAAAACACTCTCAGGCACTGGCAAAATTGCAGACTGGTGATTTGAATTATGCCCTTGTTTCTTTAGGTTGAAAATGACCTTTGCATGTGTTTTTTAACATTGGCAATGGGGAGGGGAAGGAGAGGAGAGCTTGGCTGTAATTTCTGTCTTACACACAGGTTTTCATATAAAAGAGTTTATGCTGTTATGTGTATTGTGGTGCATTATTGCATGCATTTTCCATTGTTTTTTCCTTATCAATTTTTACAGTCTCAAAAATGCAGATGATACTAAGTAAATGCTGAGAGTTGCAGAATCGCTCTTTTTATTAGTTTTGCATTGCAAAATGCACTCACTTGGTATTCCTTTGGTTCAAACATACAGTATTTAATGTAAAATGTCTTCTCTGTTTATGCCTTTGGGCAGGACCAAAATCTTAACTAATTAGACAGTCTACACCACATGCTACAGCTAACCTCAGGCTTCTAACTCTACGAAGTAAGCAATCATAGAAGCTTGTTTGTTGTACTTTGGCCCCAAGGGAGAAGCATATTGTCAAACGTGAATGCCCACATATGTCTCAGGATAATATGCCTTGGATTTTAAATGACAGACGCTTCAATACTGGTTATGCATTTTGCTGTAAAGTAGAAGACGCATTTATAATTTTTTCAATTGTTTTCATTTGAGGTCTGATACTGCTGAGGATAAGTTTGTATTCTGCAATGGACTTGTGCTTCATAGACTTCAGTGCCTTCGTGGATTTGGGGAGTGGCTCGACTCTATTAAAGACTTTTCCTTAAACTTAAAGAGCCTTAACCTTGATATCCCAGCCTTAGCAAGTCTATCAGCTCTAACTATGATTACAGGTAAGTGCTCCTTTGTTAATCAAAAGCTTTAATGTACAGTCAAGCAATTTCAGTTAATTTAGCTGTATTCAGGGTAAAGTAAGTATGATTTTAAAGTATTGGAATGACCACACTGAAACTGAGGATTAACATTAGGCTATCAGACACCCCTATTAAAATGTGATCTATTTCTTTGCAGTTTCATTGTTTTCTTGAAATAGCCTCCAAAAAAGCAAACTGCTTCCAAGCAAATTGTAGAGCTCCTACAAAAATATTCAAAATACTTGCTGAATTCCCAGAAAAGCCTAAGGAAATGACCAGAGCTAGGTCTTCTGTGTAGGAATGCTAGAAGCCATACAGCTAGTATAGCTCATCTCTCAGCAAGATAGCTAGACCAGAAAGAGTGCTTCATGCAGCAGGCAGGCTGCTTTTGGTAGCCAGGCTGCCCTAGGTATTCCACATACTACTTTCCTGAGAGAGAAGAATCAGAGAATAGTGAGAAAAACATCATATTCTGCAGCTGTACAAGAGCTTTTGGGTGTGCATGTGACCATATCACCCCTTCTGCCTGCTGGGGTGAACAGCAGGAAGCTAATGTCAGAATCCGCCAAATCTGGCCAGTAAGTACAAAACGGGGGAGTATAACCTTTTAAAGTGTAATTTTCTCATTCCTGAAACAACAAAGTCTCTTGAAGTACACACTGCATCCCTTGGGCTGCCTGCAATTGAAGAGGCATAGTTGATGGTAGCAGGAGGAGCTGGGAGTAAGGGTGTCTGACAACCACACAGCAAAAGTTGGAGCAGCAGTCGTCTCTACACAGAGCCTCACACTCATTTCAGAAAAGCTGGTAGTATAACAATGCAAGTGTGTCATCAGTGTGAGACAGAGCTTCAGTGTGCCCTGAGCTGGATCTTCCCAGGGGATTCTATAAGCTCCACTGGGATAGGTATTGATTTCCTTCTGCATTTCAGGCATCCACCACTTCACAGGCAGTGGGCTCAACAATGCCAACTGCAGTCTTCATTTTACCTGGAATGAGATGATGTTAGGGAAACACTGAGATAAAACACTCGATGACAAATATAAAACTTAAAATTGGCCAATTCCTGCTGACATTTGTGGGGCCAGGATTTTGGCTTCAGGGTTTGCATGGTACGCTTCCTTCCTGCACTTTGGGGAAGGGTTAGCCTATGTATGTGACTCTCCGTTTCTTATGAAAAGCATTTTCAATTTTTTGATTAATTTCTGTTGATTTCTTCTGGAAAGGGTACTTTAACGTCCAGATTGTAGTTTCTTTGATAACACATATAAGAGCAGAATAAATCATTGGAGTTGGATTTACTCTATATAAAAATTTCCAAAATGAGTGGTATATTAAAGTTAGAAAGAACATTCCCAATTTACATTTTTACTCCTGTATATAAAGCATCCAGTGACATATGTTCACACCTACTTACATATATGTATTATAAACATATACATATATGTGTATGCACACTTATATACATGTATAATGTATTTATGTATGTATATGCATTTAGATACCTCTAAATCAAGGACAGGTGCTGTCTCTCTTCATACATACTTACATACAGACATATATGCTCACATGTATATAGCATATATCAATGATTTAGATAATTTACTATATATTAGATATGTCTTTTTTAGGTAGACATAGGTAGCATGTTCCTGGTTATCTTCCTGCAGACCAAGAGTATGCAGGTCAATAAACAGGATTCCCAGCAAGCCAAGTGAATGTAGAAAAAGCTAAAGCATAGAAGAAAACTTGCTCTCCTTACAAACCCATGCCCTGTTTTAGCATGATCATTGCTTCAGTTAGACACTGCTTGCTTACCCTCACATAAAGAGCCAGAGTTGTCCAGTGGCTGGCTCGGGTCACCCTAAGATAATTAGAAATGGGTTTTAATTGGTAACACCTCATGTTTCTTCCTTTCCTTGACCATAACCCTTCCAGTAGTTTGCTATATTGTGCTGATCTTCCCAAAGTTTCTGAACAGGTGGAAGCAACTGTTGTCTTTAAAAGGAGGTTGTTTCTGTACATAAAAACTTTAAAATTTTCTGTATTTGTCAAGCTTCTCTTGATTTTCTCACCTGTATGAGATGGTGTTTAAAATGAATGTAGTTTTCTGCTTATTCTTACATTTCATGAGGCCAGTGTATCTCTGCTGATTTGCTCTTAAGGACAACATGTACTTTCATGTGATCTAAATTAGACCAAAGCTCTAGTGACTTATATCCACTGGTTTCAGATGTCCAAGGGCAGTTAGCAAACTTAGGGACTCAGCCAGAAATTTGGTCACCTGAAAACAGATGGTACTGGGCAATAATGAACGATATTAAAAAAAAAAAACCTATAAGAGGAAATGAGGTGGTTACAGCTAAGAGAACACTACAGCACAAAACACTGGTGGGCAGGGTTCTTTTGAGACTTTCTCAATGATAGCATATTGAAATTTTTTATTCAGGAAAGCCTTGAGGTTTGCCTCTGGTGTGGCGTCCCAGAAGGAGAAATCGCTTCTAGTCTCCTCCCTGCAGTTTGCGTATGACAAGTCACGTGCTGGTTTTCAGCTAATCACACCACAAGAGACAAAGTAATGATGGGAAAATTTGGAAATCTGAAACTTGAAAAAATCTGACATGTTGAACATTTTAAAGCATTGTTTTGAGGTTTGGCTTAGATTTGGATAAGTGTTTCAGGTGCCAGTTTTTATCTCTGGAGATGGTACTCTTCTCTCCTGTAATGAACTGTTGGAGGCAATGGGTAGTTAGCAAACCCTGGTTCAAGCCCTTTTGTGAGTCAGACTGAGAGAGAGTGACCTTTTCAAGGAACACAGGATATCTGACTATTGAGTGTCACTGTCTTTTGTCTTATGACAACTTGATATATTTCACGGACTGCAGAATGGCTGTTGTATCTGAAGATCTGGGGACAAGCTGGTGGTCAGAGGGACACCCAAAGCCCAGTCTCTGGTCTGACTCCAACAGGAAGAGAATCTGACCATGGATCTCCCATGTTTCAGATCATTAGGCTGCAAGATGGGAAGGAGCAGCAAAGTTCTGTTTTGTGAATCTAGTTGTTTGCCTTTAGTAGCAATACTGAAAAACAAAAATGCTGGCTTGAGCAAAATTTTCCTGATTGTTGAACAGCTTTCTCCAGTTCTTAATTTGCATTAGACAACTGTTCATGACTTGATGGTTTAACCAAAAAAAGGAAAATACAATAACCCCGTGATCTGTAATAGTCATAGCCTGTTTTAATACTGTACAGCATCTTAGGTAGCATCAAATTCACAAATTGTCTCTCCAGATAAAAAGAAATTGCTTCTGGGAATACTTTTTCTTGATTTCATGAGTGCTGTCCATAGCCCAAACAAATATGTGCTCTTAGAAAACAAACCCTCTTGTACACTAGGGAGAAAAGTAAGAGCAGTCACCACTCTTTCTCATATTCTCTCTCTGTTTTGCAAGACTGACAGGGAGAACTAGCATCTGTCTCCCAGTGAAGGGAGAGGGAATAAATGTAAAATTCAGTTTTGGAGACTAAAAGACATTCTACTCTTCGTAGTGTCTTAAGACACACTGAAGGCTGTTCTCTCATTTTGGGATGTCAGATCGTCTCTCCAGTAACAGCCCCAGTAACTCCAGTGATAGTTAACTACCCCTACCTCCCTGTATGGAGCTCCAAAGCTCCATGTCCTGTCTCATCCACAGCTGCAGATGACAGCATAGGATGCATGGTTATAGGCATGTATGGTCATTTGTTCTGTTTAGTAATTGGGAAGAGAATGACAGGAGACCTAGTGAGCATCACAGTACTCACTAGTTCACTACACTGCTTGTGTTGCGTAAACTAAAGGTGTGCAGATTATTTTGCATTATATAATCCATTAGAAAGCCCATATATTTGTGCTTTTTCTATTTATTTTATGTTTCCTGGTAATTTGCAGTAAGTTGCCTAAAAGGAATGTCAGATTGCTGCTGGACTTTCAAGTCTTTTCAGATAAGACACCAGCTTCAAAGAAAGAAGCGACATCTAGTTTATTGTGGTGGCTTGTAAACAGTTAACTTAAAACTCTGTAGTGCCAAAACACATCTTTTACTTTAAGGTATTCCTTTAGTATCTTCGTCTCTCTGTCTCTCTTCTCTTTTTTTACTTCCTTCAATTGGTTAAGCAAGGCTGGACACAACTTCCTCCAGAGCACATCAGTGTCACTCTAAGTATCACCCAGATGAAAGTAGTTAGGAAACGACACATCATGCTCACCCCACATCCCCATGAAAGCAAAAAAACCAGTTCTGTCATATTCTTTTTCTTTGGATCATTTAGTCTGTTGGTACGTAGGATCCAATGAGCTAAAGAAGAGTGCCAACATGGAAAGGAAATGCCAGTCATCTTAGGACAAGTTTTGTAATCAGTTCTGCATATGGACGATTTCTATCAGTTTAGTGTGTTTATGGATCACAAGTGTTCCTGCACAACCACTCCATGCTGGACTGGATGGTGTTGAAGATGACCAGATATTAGCTCAGCCTGTACTTGAAAATGATTCCTTAACTTTCCAAATCACTATTTATAATGCTCTGGTTTATGCTATTTTTCTAACAGTGTGAAAATATAGACTGAGTGTCCAGTGCAGATCATCTCAAGGGCACACTGTAATTTAGCCCCAAATTTCTGCCTGCTCTAGAACTGCTAGTGGGTCTTTTTCTCAGTCTCTCTCTTGTCAATTCACTTTTCCTCTCTGTCCCTTCCTTTCTCCATCCACATCAAACTATTATTGTTTTGCCCACTTGACACTCTCAGTGGGATGCTGCCGAGTACAGAGCATTCGAGCCCTCATTCAGCCAAACTCTTTCAGCATATGTTTCATTTTATGTGTGTTACAGACCAGCCCAGAACCACTGTATATATTGGGCTTATTCACACTCTTAATGCTTTGTTAGACTGGCACCAGACCATTGAAGAGTATTGTGAGGTTTCAATTAATTATGAGTTTGTGTTTGTCTTCCTGCTGTTGGGCTTTCCCTTCCAGTTTATAAACACAATTTTTAGCACCATCAGTCATACCAAGAAATAGTAATGAATCCAGTCTGGCTAAAAAGAATCTGGCTGCAGTTCCTTCTGAACATGAATTTATCCAACCTCCCTATGGAAGGGAGGCTTACCTACTCTTCAGCAGCAAATATCCTTCAGTCCTCTTGCCAGGATATCCTCTGCTGTGGGTGCTTCGTGTGCTGGGTCTACATACAAGCAGGTGGCAGACTGGAGGAGTGTAGGAGAGCTAGTTATAAAAAACCCCCTCCAGATTGCATTGTCTGCCTTCCCCCCGCCACTCAGCTGAGGGAAATACTGTCAGCGTCAAAGTAAAGTACTCACTCCTCCTTTTTCACTCCCACCTTTTTGCTGAGGCAAGAACTCTTTCCTTGCACAGCAACCAGCAGTCTCTATGTTACGTTGCAGTTTTCTCAAAGGAGGGAGCAAACTTTGATGTTTGATGTGGTCACTCAGCTCACCTGACTTTAGGTACCTTGCAGAGCTGATGGAGAATACAAGGCACCTCCAGAAGATGATTCATTCACCTAAAATTGTAATAATCTAAAAATGCCCATCCTTCCACTGATGTCAGGAGGAGCTCGAGAAGTGTGTGCATCTAGGCTGGGGATCCTTGCAAAGTGCTTGAGAGTTAGGCAGGATAAATATGGGCCAGAATGCAACAGGGAAGGAGACTCTTGGATGTGCTGAGCTGCAACCTTCCTGTGTGACAGTGTGTGCATGAGACAACCAGGAAGCTGTAGGCAATTGAGCCTAGTGTTTATTTGAGTTGTAGAAGGGGAAGAGGACTGTGAAGGGGGAAGAGAAAAATCACATAACTACACTGAAACCGAGACAATCAAGAGGCCTATTTTAAGCCTGCAATGTTAATCTGTTGTGTTTCTGGTCAGACTGACACCTCAGACTGAATTAAAGCCAAAAGTGACCCACCCCGACACAGAGCCCAGAGGTCTTTGAGGTACTCAAGCTCTTTGAAGTATTTGCACTATTTGAGGGGCATTTCCCATAAAGGTAGTGCTCAGCCTGCCTAACCCTGACATGACCTACCTTGTGTATGAGGTCAGGGACAGAGGGATTAGCAGAGCTGGTGATGGATTTTCCTGCTTTTTTGCTTTCTTCCTGTCAAGTTTTCTGCTGATCAGCATAACGATAGCACAGAGTCGCATTGAGCTTCCCAGAAAAAGGGAGAAAGGGATAAAAAATTTGCTGAGTTCAGTTTGCTGGAACAAGCTAAGTTTGCAGAGCTTTAGAGGCAAAACTTTTGATGAGTCATTTTGGCAGCATCTTTGCCATAAATCACCATTTTTTTCTTGCAAAAATCAATCATATCCTAAAACTCAAGGCTGAGAAATCTTATATTCACTTTACATGTGCCTCTTTAATTGTCATTATAAGAAAGTCTGAATACAATAGTATTTACACACTTTCCCAATCAGTTAAACTGACCAGTTAAACTTTGACCAGCTGTCCTTCTGGGGATAAATCTTGGCCTTATCATTCCCATGTGGATAAGACCATCCTGTACAAGACGGTGAATGATTAGAGGCCATTGGCTTCAGTGCCACTGCACACACTCACCACAGGTGCCTTGTGCTGCTCCCGCTACATTGTATAAGAAAGAGTGTGGGTCTTCCTTTGTGCAAACAGGACTGGAAAAGGCAGGAAAATGTATTATTTGAACCCTATTAAATTTAAATCTTTGAGTAAATTAGGCCCAAGGCTCCTCAAGTCTACCAAGGAGAGGAGCTATTTCTTAGATTATTATGTTCTTCAGAAATTAGTTGGATGCTAACACCAGAGACTGCAATGGCAGCAGAAGGGCTTCCACATAGATGGCTTTGGCTTTGTGTGGGACTTCAGCCTTAGGGACTGATGACTGAAACCCCTGAGGCAGCTCCAGTCATGAGAAAATAACCTTTGTAGAGATTTGCAAGTAACAAAGGCCACTGTATAGCAATTCATGCAGGAGAGGACAGTTTGGTATATCAGTGACTGCTTTAGTATCATGGCACCTGAGAGCAGTGTACCTTAAGGACAGAGTATCTCTTACTTCTGAATTTCCATGCTTAAGGACAGAGTATCTGTTAATTCTGAATTTCCATGATTTTGTTATGTAAGGTAAGGCTACTAATAGGATCATCTTTGCATGCATACTGTTTTGCATTGGTGTGTTTCTTGGCTATTCACCAAATACATGATTTGTTCATGAAACCTGCTGAACTTGGCAGTGGAAGAGAGACTGTTTAGTTCTGGCTGTAAATGTTAATAAAGTTGCTGCATTCTCCAGAGCCAGAGATAATTTTCCATACTCAGCAGCAAGGTACACACCTACTGAGGCAGTAGTTTAAAAATGTGCTCTGCTAATTCATAGTCATTTTTGGGATCCATTCTAGTATTTCAACTCCCTAAATCTATAAAAATATCTTCACTTACACAGCTAGGACACAAAACAGATTAAAAGATGGGAACTCTTCAAAGACTGAAGGATTAATTTAATGTCCTGCAGATTCTCTCAGTAGGTTAGTGGTTAAAAAAAAAAAAAAAGCCTTACAGCTTTTCTGATCTGTATAAAATATTTATTTGCCAAGATTTTTAATGGCAGGAATCTGCCTAAGTATTTACTCTCAGTGACCTGTATAGTTAAGGCTTACATAATTACACTATACACCATTTACTGGAAAGGCTTTAAATATTCATTTACTTCTCATGCTTTAATGTAAACAAGGCACTTAGAATACCTAGAGTTTTTAATTCCTGCAAGGTGAAAAAGATGTCTGAAGCAGATGCCACTGCTTGGATGAGTGTTGCTCTGAAACAACAGGGCAGATTGATGGTCCTTAAATGACAGAGCACAGTAGCTCCTGGGCAGAGACATACATGTCTGCACATCTCCTATTCCAATCCCAAAGCAGTATTATCCAGGAGCTAACTCTGCCTGAGTAAATACAGTTGGAAAAAAAGTGTAAAATGGGTGAATATCAGTGGAAAATCAGACCTTCATGTTTCTGACTGCCTTCATTGAACCTTGTCTGCTTTATTGGTTTGTAAAGAGCATCTAGCCAAAACAGGTGTGGAGGAGAGGCAGCAAGGGGTTTATATACACAGGCCTGGGCAAGGCACCAGTGCGCCTGGTGCAGGCATCACTCCTGCTTCTGGAAGGAAAGAAAACTGTATTCTTTTCACTGTTCGTTAGGGGACAGGCAGGGAACATGCCTATTGCTTGCTCCTCCTGGCACAGAGGAACAAGACTTGGGGACAATGGGCACAATATGGCCAGTGGCTGCCAGGGACTGGGAGAGAGGGCCAGGGAGGGAGACGACTTCAAATGCATCAAACACAAGAACTGACATAATTACTCCTCATTCACTGCTCTCATTGTTTTATATGTCTAATTGATTTAAATTAATGCAACCTGCATTTTCTTGGATTACCCTCTCTGGCATAATTCTATTTCATGTGTGAATTATTATGACTTTGCCAGGAAGCCAGTTCTTACTTACCTGTGAATTTCAAAGTCAAAGGCAAATCAAAACATCACAAATTTGAGATTTTTGTTCTGAAATTTTTTGTTCTGTTATTTTAATTTATCCACTAAATCATGATAGCAAACAACACAGAATTCTTTCCCCAGCAAAGAGCCTGCTTTAAATGAATCACAAATCTGATTCATTATACTTATGTTTAAAGAACTGGGAATGCATTTAACATCATTGCAGTAATTTAAAAAGGTATTTGAAGGGGGACAAACCCCAGCTCCCCTTCATTTTAGGAGTGCTGACTTATTTGTGATGGATACACAGCAGCCGTTCACTTTTAGGCATTGCTCACTCAAAGCAGAATAGTTAACTTTCAGGATTCTTTTATCTTAGAGCTTTCAAAGATGAATAAACTAAAAAGCAGCAGCTGATCAAAATAACAAAGGGTAGTAAGGTGCCTTTAGTTTCTTATAAGAGTGTCTGCAAATTCCTGGTGGAATTCTAGGCCAGGCACTGATGGAGCTGGCTAAGGATATCGATCGCCACTTGAATTCACTGAATAAATAATGGTTGCCATAGTTATTGAGCATTCACAACTGGTGGGGAAGCACGGAAATCTCCAAAACACCTCCTGTGATAGTTTTGCTGGAAAATCACCCAATTAATTCTCTCTCATATTATGAAAATTATGTCAGATATGCAGGATGCTTGGATGCCTTCTTACTAGAATTGCAATCGTAACTGAGCATCTCTGTTGCCTATTTTAGCAGCTAAAGAGAAAAAGGCACTTGCTGTCTCTTATTTTGTGTGGCAGAAAGGTTCACTGACATCGTGTAACCCCAGCTGTTCTGAGAAATCTTACACTGCCAGGGCACTTTTTGCTTTGAGTTTCAGAGTATGGATCTGGGTTATGCTGATGAAAATGGGTTCTCTGTTTGCGGTAGGGATGCTGATGTGGTTTTTTCTCTCGCTTTGCAGAACGACATGGATTAAAAGAACCAAAGAAAGTGGAAGAGCTATGCAACAAGATCACAAGCAGTTTGAAAGATCACTTAGCTTTCAGTTGCCAAAACAAAGGACAACCGCTTGAGTCTGCAGAGCCGAAGGTGCTGGGTGTTCTGGCTGACTTGCGTTCTCTCTGCACACTGGGACTGCAGCGCATCTTTTACCTGAAACTGGAAGACTTGGTGCCAGCCCCTTCCATTATCGACAGGCTGTTTCTGGACACCTTACCCTTCTGAGTCAAACCACCCTCCTGAAAGGCAAACGCCCACCAGAGCAGGCAAATGGATCGTGACTTACAGCTAACATTTCTGCCCTCACTTAACAGAAAAGCAGCTCCGAGTCTAAAATGAGGTCTTTTCTGGCGCTTTGTCCTTACAACCTGAGGCCTGAAACTTACTGGCTTACTGGTGGGGTTGTGTTCTTTGTTTTCTTTTGTGTGATTTGGGTTTTTTAAATGGCTAATAAGGCACTTTTGGACAATGCTATCCCAGCAGCAGTAAGAGGTTAACATGACTGTTTTAAATCTGTTGTTTAACACCTCATGGTCTATGAGGAATAAAATTGTAGAAGCTGTGTTTGAAAACAAGAACAGCAAATAGTTGTTTGCCAGGGTAGTATGTGTTTTGTGAGGATACCTTTAGCATACTTCCTGCATCAAGGGCACATACATCAGCACAATCTAAACAAAAATTCACTTTTTTAGCAAAGTACATTCAATTAAACATTTCATACAATTCAAATATAGCAAAATGACAATGGCTGTTAGCTCCCATGTTCAAGTGCAATTTTTTAAAGTGCTGTCTTACTAAGTCTCGTTTATTAACTAATTTATTTTACTAGGAAAACAAATGGAAGAAATCAAGTGAGAAAATTATGTGCACTAACTTACCTGACAGAGTTTTCCAAACTTGATTCCATGTAGCGTGACTTATTGACAAATGTATGTGGAAGACACGGGAGCAATTGTGGCTCAGTTGTTCCTTAGCTAAGGAAACCCGAGTAAGTAGTGATTGGAGCATACAGGGTCAGCATCAGGGATAGTTCACTCTCAGACTCCTAACATAAGCGACTAGTTAGTAAACAGACAGGAGATGGTTTTCAAGAACAAGCAAGTCTTGTAAAATAGTATGAATGTAAGTGCTAGGAAGGATATAGTGGGCTGCGTTTAAACATTCCTTGTTCGTACTCCTTTTTGTATGTTTATACTGTTGATGCCATATTAATATGAGATAATTTGTTGCATAGTGTCTTTATTTGTATAAATGTTTGTATGCATGGTATATTGTAATGGCTTTGCCTGTATTTATTGCAACGACTGCCAGCTCATGGGAGCCCTGTTACACATGAAAACTAAATGGGGTGTTCACACTGACTCAGATACACCAGTTGGAAAACTATATACATATATATAATGTGTATATATATATATGTATATACCTATATTTGTGTGCGTGTGTGTGTGCGCATGTCTTTTTATTAACCATTTGTATATAAAATATCTGTCAGATCACAAGCAGAGTTATTTTACAGTTTATTTGCAGTGACTTCTAAGGCAGTACTGTTTAGCACTTTGATATTAAAATCTTGCTCATGTTTTGCTAAATTCAGATAATATTTAAAAATTTTAGTTCTAAAAAACTTTATATGCACTGTATTAAGTCAAAATTTTGTTGGTCATTTTGCTAAGGAGATTTTTGAATGTCAACCTGATGTCACTGTATCTTTTGTTAGCTTTAAACATTCTAGCTTTTGTCTTTTTTTAAACTATGCTGTTTATATGGAAATTAAATTATACAATCAAACAGATGCCAAATGAATTGCCTAATTGCTGCAAAGGATAACCCAGATATCGAGTCACTGTATGGTTTTCAAATAGTAATCTGGTATTTTATCACTTACTATGTTTGGATGTGCTTTTATGAAAAAATTATTCTTATATCAAGATTTATAGTAGTGTCAATAGGGAAACAGACTTCTAATCACTATAGTTAATATTTCTGGTTTACCTGCAGATAATATTTGGAAAAGTATTGCTTTTTGTATTGACTTTTAAGCTTATGTGCAAACATAATAGCATAATTAAATATCAGAGAAGCTAATGTTTCTTGTAGGTTGCTGTAACAAGCCTGACCAGCAAGACAAATATATTTTGACTGAATTTGCTTTTGTATATACTAGATATATATATATACATATATATATATATATACACTCACACACATGTGCGCATACAAAAACATACAGACACAAAATCTGAAAAAAGTATGTTTGCTTTTGTCTCCCTGTGTAAGACACGAGGTCCCTTGAGAAACTACTTTTATCTAAGGACAAATCCTGCCAGGTGCTGAGCACCAGCCAAATGAGGGCTTGCAGGAGCTTTTCGCCAGTGGGCCCTTACCAAGGATTTTCAGGCAAATCAGCATAGTACAGTAAAATTGCTTTTTTGTTGAGCAAGGTTTATTTATTAAGTGGAATGTGAGTGGGAGGTAACAGGTTCAGAGCCCCGTGTGAGATTTCACATAGTCTGTGTCCTCCAGTCTTCCATAGATAGTCTTAGCTGTGATACTCTCCCAATCCCATCATCTGTGGAATCGTCCTTCATGTCAACGTCAATACACTGATTCATCCTAGAGTACAACCAGTGACAGGTCACAGTGGTAAAAGAAAGAGTAAATGCAGAATAAATCTACTACTATTCTTAGAGCTCTCTCAGTGTGAACATGCCTTTGTCTAGGCAGAATTCAGGAATATATCAGGTGTTAAGGGAGAGTGCCTTGCTTTTATTTCAGACAACAGTGTCTCAAGAGTTTATCCACTCCGCTAACCAGAGTACTTTTTTTCTTTCTTCTTTCTTTTTTTTTCCTCCTTCTCCTTTAACATCTCATTAATGTTAATGCAACCCCAGCTCGATAAAAAATGGGAAGANCCTGTGGGTTGAAAGAAATGCTCATGTACATATACAATGTAAATTAAAATTATTAAATTGAATAACATTTTTTTCAGAGGCCCCATGTGTGTTGAATAAGTATGCTTAATTCTGTTAAAATCTGATGTGAATTTTTTATCATTTATAAAACATTAAAAAAATTGTCTACTTGAGTCTTAAAAGTGGAAAAATTGGTGAAGCATGCTTAAGAACACTGGCAATTTAATGGCTAGTCTTTTGATTAAAATAGCTTTTATATAAATACACGCCTGCCGTATCTGGTTATGCAATCTCAATTGGATATTGAGAGTTGGACCACGCTTGTCCCAGAGGTTGAACTACATATGAAGAGAAGAGAGACTATTAGCCCCTCACTGTATTTCTCCTCCATGACATAGAGAGACTGTAATTAACTCACAGCTGATAAGGCCACAAGGAAGAGTGGGGATGGCTGTGGGGCTCATAGCACCTGTGTCTGGCTCGAAGGAGGACAGAGCTCCAATCCCGCCTTCTGCCCCCTTGTTTTCCTAAATCCTGATCAGACATTGCTCCAGCAGGCACCTGCATCATTTTCCTTAAATGTGCATCCAGTTCCTTTCCTTACCGTGCCTTTGCTTTGCAGGAGGGATCACTTACCCCCCGCCAGGCAAAACTGTTTGGCTACAAATGCATTTTCAACAAATGCAGTTTTGAGAGGCATCTGCCCTATTCCGGGTACTGCCATAGGGACCGATGGCTCCAGCATGCCTCGGTGAGGGCTGTTCCACGGGAACTGCCTGCCTGGGGGTTACAGCAAATGATGGGCTGGGCTGGGCTGCAGGATGGGCAGCTCCTTCCTTGGAAAAAAGCAAAAGGTTGTGCAAACTCTTCCAAATTATTTTCTGGGGGTTTCTTCTATGCCTTATTTTTAAAATTAGACTATGAATCTTAAAATTGTTAATGATAATGACAATGAGTTTTGCATACTAGTCCCCTATTAGGCAAAACATGCAGACCTTGAGATGAACCCACACCAGGATCTGCATTTTCACCCTCCTAAACAAAGTTTATCCATACCAAACTAACAAATATCTCAATTTGTAATTATTTTAGAACCTTAAGTTGTGTCCTTACACATGAGAACAGATCTATGTCCTGATCTCTAAATCACCTGCACTTGTGTCCTTATGTATGCTTTGTGTGCTTATACTCCTAAGCCACATCAGTGGCAGGCAGGGCCCTCACAAAGGGATGTGATCCCCGGGGGTTGATTCTGGCAGGGGAAGGTTGGGCTGACTCGGGAACATAATAGAGGGTTCCTCTAGTAAAGACCATCCTTGGATAAGAGACTGGCACCAAGGCACCCAAAAATGAGAAAATTTGACTAGAGGTGATTCAAAAATCTCTTTCTACAGCTTTCCTGCTTTTACTTTTCACATTCAGGTTCATTTGTCCAATACTCAAAGCTAAAATTTCGGTTATGCTGCTGAGAGGAGGGGGAGAGAGGGGTTTAACTGTGTAAAAGGAAGCATGGTTCTGGGGAAAATTTGCAACTCTATGGACACTGAGACATGTCTTTTGATTAATTATTTGTATTATAGCAACACCTAGAGGCCACAACAGAGATCAGGACCCCATTTTGCTAGCTACCCTAATTAGCATCTCCAGTGCCCACCCAGGAGAAGCTCCAGCCCAAATAGACAGAATAAAAAGAAAGAGGAGAATGCCATGTCCAAGGGCATACAGCATCTCAGCCACAGAGCTGGGAATAAAAACTTCTGTTTGCTGAGCTGGTGTCCAGTGAACGCTCTTATTTTGCTTTCCTTTTCTTTCCATTATGCTGCCACTGTAATGAATTATATGCAAACATGATAAAAACACTGAAAAAGTCAAAATAACCTGAGTATTCAAACTGACCTTGCATATAAAAGTCATCCATGAGACTATTCAAAATCGTTGTTAATCATGTTTTCTGATACTATCTAGAAAGTATTTAGAAAAGAGATACTTAGCTGTTCTTTATTAAATTAATGAAACCAACCATTTGGAATATTGCAAGATATGGATTAAACAATAACTACTAATGGACAAAAAAGATTAACTTTCAAAATTGCCAAAGTATTGCTGTAGTAATTGAATAAATGAAGTGTCAATCAAATTCTTAGCAGCAAATTACATATTTGAGAATTGTATTTCAGACCTACATTAGTGAGAACTACCAATGCAGTGATTTGTCAAATAAAAGTAAAAGAATCTTGTTTGCCATATGGAAATACTTACAGCATATTTTATTCTGTTTTCTCTTTTAACATCAGACACCCTTACATTTATATTTATAATATGAAATGTTCTGGCTGCATTTGATTACAGAAGAAGTTTGAATACTTACAATTGTGACATGACTGTGAAAGTCAGATGAGATCAAGATTCTGACCTAAACCCACAAACACAAGGATTGTCTTTAAAGAAAAGGGTGGGATTCCAGCTTGTGCTGGTTTTGGCTGGAGTAGAGTTAATTTTCTTCACAGTAGCTAGGATGGGACTGTGTTTTGGATTTGTGCTGGAAACAGGGTTGGCCATACAGGGATGTTTTTGTTACAGCTGAGCTGTGCTTACACAGAGCTAAGGCTTTTTTTTTTGCTCCCCACCCCACCCTGCCAGCGAGGAGGCTGGGGATGCACGAGAAGTTGGGAGGGGACACAGTCAAGTCCCCACAGTTGACTCCAAATGACCCAAGGCATTTTCCATGCCACATCCCGTCATGCTCAGCAATAAAACTGGGGGAAGAAGAAGAAAGGTGGGGACATTCAGAGGGATGTCCTTTGTCTTCCCAAGTTACCCTTAGGTGACAGAGCCCTGCTCTCCTGGGGATGGCTGAACACCTGGCTGCCCATGGGAAGCAGTGAATGAATTCCTTGTTTTGTTTTGCCTGTGTGTGTGGCTTTTGCTTTCCCTGTTAACCTCCCCTTATCTCAACCACGGGTTTTCTCCCTTTTACTGTTCTGATTCTCTCTCCCATCACACCAGCAGGGAGTGAGTGAGTGGCTGTGTGGGGCTGAGTTGACAGCTGGGGTTAAACCATGACACAGCTGTAAATAGATATTCTGTATATGGCAAGATACTTGTGAGTATATAATGAAACTACTCAAGTAGTGTCGTGGCTTCAGAGTCATGCAAGAGACAAGACCTTGGGGGAAGAAAAAAGAAAGCTTTTTTTTTTTTTCACATTGCTTAATATTTTCATAGAATCATTGAATCATTTAGGTTGTAAAAGATGTTAAGATCAGTCAGTCTGACCCTTAACCCAGCACTGCCAAGTCCATGACTAAGCCATGTTCCCAGGTGACACATCTTTTAAATGCCCCCAGAGATAGTAACTCTACCACTTCTCTGGGCAGCCTGTTCAAATGTTTGACAAGCCTATCAGAGAACAAATTTTTCTTAATAACCAATCTAAACCTCCCCTGGTGCAAGCTGAGGCTATTTCCTCTTGTCCTGTCACTTGTTACCTGGGATAAGAGACCAACAGCCCAGTCTATAACCTTTCTGGCAGTTGTAGAGAGCAGTAAGTTCCCCCTTGAGCCGCCTTTTCTCCAGCTTCCACAGCCACTCGTCATAGGACTTTCACTCCAGACCCTTCACCAGCTCTGTTGCCCTTCTCTGGACACATTCCAGCACCTCAGGGCCTTTCTTGTGGTGAGGACCCCAAAATTGAGCACAGGATTTGAGGTGTGGCCTCATCAGTGCTGAGTACAGGGGGACAGTCACTGCCCTGGTCCTGCTGGCCACACTGTTGCTGATATAGGCCAGGATGCCACTGGCCTTCTTGGCCACCTGGGCACACGCTGGCTCTTGTTCAGCTGCTGTTGATCAGCACCCTCAGGTCATTTTCTGCTGGGCAGTCTTCCAGCCACTCTGTCCCCAACCTGTAGCATTGCCTGCGGTTGTTGTGATCCAAGTGCATGACCCAGCACTTCAACTTGTTGAACCTCATACAATTGGCCTCAGCCCATCTATCCAGCCTGTCCAGGCCCATCTGCAGAGCCTTCCTGCCTCCAGCAAATTAACACTTCCACCCAATTTGGTGGGAGTCTGTCAGCTTGCTGAAGGTGCACTTGATCCTCTTGTCCAGATTGTCAATGAAGGTATTAAAGAGGATTGGCCCAACACTGAGCCCTGGGGAACACCCCTTGTTACTGGCTGTCAGCTGGATGTAACTCCATTCACCACCACTCTCTGGTCCTGGCCATCCAACCAGCGTTTTACTCAGCAAAGAGTGCACACATTCAAGACATAGGAGGCTGTTTCTTCAGAACAACACTGTGGGTGTCAAAGATTAGGCAGACAACATCCACACCCTTTTCCTCATCCACTAAGTGGTTAACGTTGTCATAGAAGGAGACCAGGTTAGTCAAGCAGGTCCTGCCTTTCATAAACCCATGCTGGCTATAGCTAATCCCCTGGCTGTCCTGCACATGCTGTGTGATCGCACTCAAGTTGATCTGCTCCATTTGAGATTGTTTATCAATTTTTCTTTAAAGAACAGAGAACTCTGGGTCTTGGTTAGACCCAGAAATTTATCTCAAATAAATAAATAAATAAATAAACAAGCTAAGTGACATTTAAAGAAAGAAATGCGTTTAGGAAGCTCAAATAACCCAAAGTCTTTAACCTGCTAAGTAATGCATTAAAAAACTCTCTCCATGATAACTTCCACTGTGGTCCGTGATAAAATGCTACTGTAGAATGAAAGTGAATTACAGAGATGCTTGATACTGGGGAAACTTTCAAATAAAGCAGAGAGAAAACAGAAATTATTTTACCTTCATGGGGTCTTATTATTTATCTTGCTGTGTTTCCTAATTAATTGACGATATTGATGTTTACACAGGGATTTGCTCCTTTCCAACTTTGCTTGATCCTGTGAAGAAGTCGGAATGCTGCATTTGTAGTATCACATTTATTGCCATGGCAACAGGCAGGGATTTCAAAAACTCTAATTAGGGTTGGCAGCTTGGAATGTTTTCAGTACGGTCCCATATAATTTTCCCTGTTTTAGCCGTTTCTCATTATACTTTACCTCAACGATTGACTCCTTCAGCATGTACACAGGCTTTTCCCCCCATGACCTCAGGATTCTGTTAATACCATCTCTGATCTACAGCCACCTTTCCTACACCTCCGCACACACCCAGTTAAGAAGCAACGGCAGTCCTACCTGCATTTGTGTTAAGCTCCATTTCTTACACTTTAAATTAGTCCAAGTTTCGGTACAACCAGATGGCTTCTGCACCAGCATGTGCAAAAGTAGTAAGAAAAGGTATGGAGGCTTAGCTTCATCTTCCAAGCTACTTTTAAAGGTAGATGCTAAATCTTGCTCAAGACGGAGTACAAGCCTTCTGTTCACAGAAGCTTAAGTTCTGTGAACGTCCAAAGATCATATTAAATATTTTAAATTAAGCATATCAAAACTATTTATAAACATTTAATTTACTATGTAATAATATGGACAGCTGGGCCTGCATGAGCCTCATGAAGTTCGTTCAATAAGGCCAAGCACAAAGTCTTGCAGCCCTGCAGAGTACAGGATGGAAACCTGAATATGAACCTGCAGTGTATGCTTGAAGCCCAGAAAGACCATTGTATCCTGGGGTGCATCAAAAGAGGGTAGTCAGCAGGTTAAGAGAGGTGATCCTTCCACTCCACTCTCGTGAGACCCCACCTGGAGGACTGTGTTCAGGATAGGGCCCCCAACACAGGAAGGACATGGACCTGCTTGAGGGGGTCCAGAAGAGGCCCAGAAAAATGATCAAGGCTGGAGCAGCTCTCCTGTGAGTACAGGCTGAGAGCTGGGGTTGTTCAGCCTGGAGGAGAGAATGCCTCTGGGAAACCTTCTTCTGGCCTTCCAGCACTTTAAGGAGGCCTAAGAAGAAAATATGAGGAGGGACTCTTTATCAGGGAGTGTAGTGATAGGACAAGTGGTAATGGTTTTAAACTGGTAGATGGTAAATTTATATTAGACATTTGGAAGAAATTCCTTACTCTAGGAGTGATGAGATACCAGAAGAGGTTGCCCAGAGAAGTTGTGGATGCCCCATCCCTGGAAGTGCTCAAGGTCAGGGATGGGGCTTTGAGTAATCTGGTCTAGTGGAAGGTGTCTCTGCCCATTGCAGGGGGTTTGGAACTAGGTGATCTTTAAGGTCTTTTCCAACCCAAACCATTCTATGATTCTATGACTAATCATGTATTGCAGTTATCCAATTGAGTTACTGTCCTCATTTACTCAAAAGTCTTATCAAATCCTATGTTGGTAGTGAACTTTTAAGCATTTCAAAAAGCAAAATATATTCATTTGTTAAAAAAGAAAGAAGGTAAATTTATGATGACATTACCATCAAGAGGGGAGGTTTTACTTCATCGTGCATGGTCAGTGTAAGAAAGAAATGTGCAAAGTAAAAAATTCCCACTCTGCAGTTCATTTGAGAACAAGTCCCAGCTGGTTGTCAAACTGGCTTCCCAATAACAAAGATACCCAAACAAAACCCAGGAGAGAAAATATGCCAGTATTATCCTAATTTGGAAAGGAAGATGATAAACCACAATGGTTGTAGTATATTTGTACTTGAAGCCACTACAAATTACTAGAAAGCAAGAGAAAAATAATGGAACCATCTGACCTGACTTCATTAGGTTACAGATGAAATCATGTAATTTCTTTCTAATAAAAGAAAGGATTTTGTACATTATTAACAGAAAACAAGTATTCAGAGAATAAATTCTGGGTCTGATCACCATCTTCTTTTCCTATGTGATGGGAAGGTAAAAACCCTTTAAATGATGGGAAAATGTCTCACAAGGTATGAAGGAACTGAGAGGTGGTCTTGATGGTAAATTACTGAATCTTTTTAGATTATAGTTGAAATCAGAGAAGAATTATTATACTGAATAAGGAGATCTTAATTAAATAATCAGTGTGTTAAAAACCCCAGCAAAATACTTAGATTGAACATTCAAGTCAAAAGTGAACCATTGGAAGAAGCCCTGTATTCCAACAGACACTGAGACAAGCTAACAATAACATCTAAAGAAAGCATTTAACTGGAAAAAAGCCCATTGCCTCAGAAGTTTATGTTTTGCCTCCCTGTTTTTGAGGAAAGACTGGACTGTGCCAGCTTGCCCAGTTTTTGACGACGCCTCCCGCTGCAGTTCACTGCAAAGATCAATTTTAAAACCTAATCCCAATGCTTTTGAGAAATTTGAACCCAGAGCCCTCCAGTCTTTGGGACTTTAGTTTTATGACTTAACTTTATTCCCTCTACCCTTTATTTCAATGGGCATGATCAAACTTATGGCAGGGCTCTTTGTAAGCTTTGTGAACTGGGCCACAGTCAAGAGTTTCCACACTGAGTAATTTTACTATGTGAAGTTTCCCGCCTGCTGTACAGAGCTGTGCAATATTCAGCATGGACATCTGCTTTTCATCCCATTACTAAGGAAAGCCTGGTGGACCACTGCCCTTTTGAAATTAAGGAGTTAAGGAACAACATTAAGTCGAGAAAATAAAATGCCAAAGCTGGAGGGCTCTGGGTTCAAATTTTACAGAAGTACTGATGTTCAGTTTTAAACTGATCTCCTGAGAGAAGCACAGTGGAAAGTATTTCCATCAGCTGGGCAAGCTGACACAGTCCAGTCTTCTGGAAAGAGAACCAGGATCTACTGCATGTTCAGACACAGAACTACACCCACTTTAGACCTAAGTGATAGCTTTCAGTGAAAGGCTTTGCAAGGTAAGTTATCAAGGATGGCTAAACCTGAGAAACTAAAAATATAGACATCATGAGCTTAACTGAAATCTTCAAATTCTCTTACAAAACATGAGATATTTTTAAAAAAGCTTGTTTTACTCCATGCCTCCAAATCAGCCTCTCTTCCTACAAGACAGACTTGTTAACCCCACACAAAAAGGCTTCAGAATCATGCTGCTGGCCTCTCGGGGGCAGAAAAAGAAATCACAGAATTCTAATAAATATGGTGGAAAATGCTGTTTTGTGTTGACATTTTCCACTTTTCCATACTGTGTTATCCTTACAGCTCAAGTAGAAGCCTGGCTCATTCTGGGCTGCCACGTCCTTTAGGCTGCAGCTTCGCAAACATGAATAGCTGGCATATGGCAGAACTTCTGTCAGCAGCAGACACACCATGCCCACCCACTTCTTCCCTCTGCAGTGCCTTCCCTTCCTTGGGCCAGTGGCAGGGATCTTGTTAATGGGAGCAGAAACAGCAAGAAACTCATCTGGGTTAAAACTAACCTGGTTTTCCCAGGTGGGAGTCTTTGTGCTCCTGTGAGACCTTGCCTGGAGTACTGCATCCAGCTATGGGGTGTCTGGTATAAGAAGGACATGGACCTGTTGGATAAGGTTTAGAGAAAAGCCACAAAAATGATCAGAGGGATGGAGCACCTCTCCTGTGAAGCCAGGCTGAGAGAGCTGGGGTTGCTCAGACTGGAGAAGAGCAGGCTCTGAGGAGACCTCACTGCAGGAGAAGAAGGCTTAGAAGAAAGACAGAGAGGGACTTTGCACTAAGGCCTGTAGTGACAGGACAAGGAGCAATGCTTTTAATCTGAAAGAGGGCAAGTTTAGATTGGACTCTTTACAATGATCATGATGAGACACTGGAACAGGTTGCCCAGAGAAGCTGTGGATGCTTCATCCCTAGAAGTGTTCAAGGCCAGGCTTGATGGGACTTTGAGCAATCTGGTCTAGTGGAAGGTGTCCCTGCCCATGGCAGGGGAGTTGAACTAGATGATCTTTAAAGATCCCATCCAACTCCAGACCATTCTGAAGGTCTGTGATTCCTGCCCTTTCCTTACAGGTCTGCAATGCTATTAATAGACACTTATTTAGCCATTTGCTGTCAGGATACTGTGGCCTGATTTTTAGATCTGATGCATACCAATAGCATCAGATAGAAGCAAGAATAGCCATGGGTACTTTTTTTGGAATCTTACTGCCATACATTATTTATATGGGAGTAGCCAGCAGATCCGTTGAAATAAGGGGCCCATTGTGCCAAGTTCTCTTCACATACATAATTGGAGACATCCACAGACACCTCCTGCTCCAAAGACATTTACAATAAATGAAACAAGGCAGAGGAAAAAAATATTATAGTTGCTGTATGGATATAACTTTTATTGACAGAGGCATTTAGAGTTTTGTTCTGTCACATGGCAACTTTGGAAAAGTTAAGAAATTAATCCAGATCCTACCATACTAGTTTATTGCTTTAGAAAATAAATCCTTCCTCTCTCATGCCATGAGTCAGCATACTTTTCCAAAATGGTGCTTTCAGACCAATTGTCAGATTGCCTGGGGAGACTCTAACTTGACATATTTAGTACGTTCTTCCCAGAGCCCTCACAGAAGCCCACAGATGTCAGCTTCGATCAGACTCAGCCAGGACTGCAAATCCCATCAGGTCTGCAGGGCTCAGAGACATGTTAAAATGGTCTAAACAGAAAATCCTCCTCCAAAATTACTCTGTGTCCTGCACTGAGAGAGAGACACATGAAGCTGCAAAGGACAGTATTTCTAATGCTGCCCTAAAATAACAGCCTAGTTATTGGTCCAATATTGGTTTTAAACCTAGACATTTCTACACCACAGAAGCTCTTTTGGAAGTGGAGGAATGATTTAAATCTCAAATTGTAGAGCAGCCCCCATTGTGAAGAGCTGTCACCACCAAGTCAGTGGAGTCCAAAGCAATCATGCAAACCTGCATGGCATAACATAGAAAGCAAGGGATGTTACTGTAACTGTCTATGTATTTATTACAATCAGAGTAGGTGGTAAAAAAAAAGAAAATACCATAAAAGAGGTTTGTTTTCAAGACTATTAGAAGAGTGATTTATGACTGGATCATTTAAAAGATGGTAATTCAGTAGGGAAAGAAGAGGAGGGAAAAAAGTTTAAATCAAAACTTCTATATTGTTAGAAAGCTGAAGACCATTCACAATTGCAGAAGGTTTTTATTTATGGATTAAGGACTCGTGATAGTTCCAAGTGGAGATCCATCTAGCCCAGCATCCTGACTATGGCCAGGGCAAACCAGAAATGGGGTGTGCAGGCTGGTTATGACTTTAGGATCACTGAAGCCTAACACCGTATTCATCAAGCAGTGATCTCTAAAACTTACTGTTTGTGAGCCCCTATCACTAAAATATTTTTGAGCATGCACCCACAGTGTACATATATTTATTTATTTATAAATTACATGCCTGTACTGGTGAAGTTCTGTCTATTTTTCATGCATCCCAATAGACTATTGCCTTCACAGGCATTTTGCAGCCAATACAGATGCATTAGTCACTGGAGCTCATTCAGATGGTAAAACCTGTCTGTTTGACTACCTGTAATCACAACCATCTCACATTTACTTCATGCACATTGAATGTGATGCCAGTTAGAAACAGAAAGGGACAATTTGTCCAAGCTTAAGAAACCCTGCAGCTTTAACATGCTAGTAACATCAATTTAATGTGGGAAATATTAATAGGAACTGGAAATTGTTCAAGAACAATCTACTGGGTATTAAAAAAAAAAAAAGCCACAAGCTTACAAGTAGAAAAGAATTCATGCTGAGGAAGAAAGAATTTGTGAAATATAGAAGATGCAGAAATCCTAGTCAAACATTAGCACAGAGAATGTGAAAAAAAAAAGATAGTAGTGGTAAACTGCACATTTAAAAAATTTGACACTGCTGAAAATGGCTGTATCAGAAAAGATCAATGGGCAACATAGAAAGAACATGTGAGAAACAGAGTAAAACATTTCTGCACCAAATATTGGCTCTTTGCTAGAAACAGGTATTATAATTTTGGACAAAGTTCAGGAAAAAAAGATGTGTTTATCACTATTTCTCTTCTGATTACAGAAGGAATCCGGAGGATAAATCTGCCCAATAAAACATTGTAGATGGACCAGAAAACTTGGCATTTAGAATGAAGAAAAGTATGATGCAGAGCCAGCTGAAATTACAGATGTACAAATCAAGCAGCCTAGAGAGAAACATGCAGCATGGAAAACAGGAAAAATCTCAAAGAACTTTGAATTGCCAATGTATTTCAAATATTTTAAAAGAGCAGAGAGATGACCCATGAAAATATAGCTGCGTTATTCAGATGCTGAACCTGGACACATAATGAGAAGTTCCATTTAGAAGCCCACAACATGGAACTGAACATGTAAGGTGCAGTTACCAATAATCAATATGGTTTCATAGAATGCAGGTCTTGTGAAACAAACCTTCTTTATTTTATCTTCTGCAACTTTATTTTGGTTCACAGCTGTCGCTCTGGTTGACAATGACAGCTGTGCTCATAGGGTATATTCATAGGCCTGTGCCTTCAAATCATTTGACCATGGATTTTGAACATCACATTACATGGAACTAAAAGCATGTAACTTGGGAATTGGTCCTATCAGTCTATTAGTGACTTATTTTGTCATTGCTACAGTTTCCACTGATTAAATCTGTACAGGATACAAAACCAAGTAGGATGGTAAGCAAAGAGAAAGATAATTTGCAGAGTGACTTGAATTGCCTGATTAAAAAATCATATAAAAAAATTGCATGGAGGACATGTATTGCAGAGTTTAAAATATGATCTCATGATATTGAAAACTCACTTCAGAGTAAGGACTCAGAGAAGCACACATGGACCATCATAAATTAATCTGAAATGTGGTGTAGCTAATTACCTCCCAGTGATGGCAGGGGATATAGGCCTTGGTGGGACCAAACAACCGAGTGTTCCAGTGTGTCTGAAGTTGCAGGGCTCAGTTTAGGGATGAGCTTTCGTGATCTTCATGCACAAGGTCAGACTGAGTTGCCTGACAGGGATTTTTTCTGCCTTTGAATGACAGAGAGTTATATTTTCCTGACAACTTTGTAGTTTAAACTGCAAATACAAGTCCAGTCTAGGAAGAGCATTCCAGAACTCCTAAATGCACTGATCATAAGCCAAAATTCAGACGATGACAAAGTGGTATGAAAAAATTCATAAAATTGTATTCAAATTCTGAATGTAACTTTCCTTTCCAGCTTCATTCTCCTTTTTATTCCTTATCTCTGATTTTTATTGGCATAAATGTGTTGGGAATGTCTGTTTTCAGCTGAATCTCAAATACAAACATGACTATTCATGCATAATTAAGAGTATGTTCTGTTCACTAATCATTGGTAATCATGCATTGGTAATCACATGTCTAAACTCCAATAATTAATCATGGAGCAGAAAAACTGCAATGCAATTGAAGCGACCAATCAAGCAGCAAATAGTCAAAGTTAACAACTCCCAGGCATCAACAATATTTTCTTTGAAAAACTAATCTATTATGAATAATCAAGATCAGTTCATGAATGAGTTTTGAACAAGAAGAAACAGGGCTAAATGGTAACATCCATCCTAACACTGCATCGCTGACCCAGCCAGCTACTCTAAGTAGCAGCAGAGGTATCTCTTCACACACCACCTTGATAAGGGTTCTGTGCAAACAGACAAGACCTGATTCTCCTGCTGGTGCAAACTGCTGTCTCCATTAGTGTTGACAGAGCTATTTCAGTTTCAGCAACTCAGATCTAGAGTTGAGCAATAACGTTGATAGCCACAGTAATAATAAAGTATCATGGATTGTTTGTTTTCTGAAGGACACAGGTATATTAGTTTTTAATAGGTTTAATAGGCTTTGTGTACAGCTTTTATATAAAGTTATGCAGCTTATTGTACATATTTATATTCTGATTTCTGCGCTGTTTCCCACTTGTTGCTCCAAGTTTTCTCTCTTTTGTTCCCATAGGGCTTTCTGCAGCAACTTTCCCCTGTGCTACTTTGTCTTTCCAGAGGTTCCCTGTCTAGTTGAGCACTCAATGTTTTGCTGTATTTCATTACCAGTTAGTACACATTTCCAGCTCCCTTTCCTAGGACTATCTCATGATGTGCCTGGTGTCATGACAAGCTTCCCTTCATGTCTGACACGTGCAACTCATTCACAAGTAACTTTTTAACTTGCTGATGTTTCTAATCTATCCTGTATCCAACTGTGGGCAACCAACCTAGTCTTCCTCTGTATTCTGGTGGAGATCCATGGATCAGCTATGACTTCTGTCAGGACCAGTCCTGCTGTGCTTCAGAAGCACTTGGTAAAAATTGCATTATCTGTACTCCATTTTGAGCTCGTGAAGACCCAGCTGTCCAGTCTCCATGCAAGCCTTGCTATTTTTAGTTTGGTGCCTCCTACATTTTACCTCTTGCAGTTTTTCTGACATTTTATTTCATTTCCTTAGTGAAAACATATGGCAAACAGATGCCTAAGCAGGGCCCCAGGCACCCATCTCTTTTTCCAGATTTTTCAGAATATCTGGGAAAATTCTGAGGTTTGTCCTGATATGCATCACACTTGCAATTTATTTCCAGTGCTACCTTTTCAGTGACAGGCATCCTAAATACCATCAATTTTGGAGGTATGTCATCTTAAAATCAAACTTCTGTCTCTACTTTTTTTCCATGGGCATCCTGGAAACATAAATAAACTAATCACCAGGTTTCAAAGTGGTAGCAGCTGGGTATCAATCAGAGGAAGCAAGGATGAGCTAAGGATCTTCCTTCTCCTTCTCACATGGAGGTCTCAAAATTTAAAATAATTCACCTACAAACATCAGTTTACCAGTCCCTCCCTAAACTTTAAGTAATGTTTTCCACACAAAGGCATGACCACAGCTCTGTCTGAGACAAAGAGAAATTATCTGAAGACTTGAAAATGCTAAACCTAGCTCTGCTTAGAAATTGCTAGTACCCTCTGAGACTGGGATTTAGCTGTTTTGCAAAGATTATGAGTGTTGAACTTGGGCAGCATCCCCTCACTTGCTGCAGCCAAGGCAATTATTCCATGGGAGAGAGTGTCTTCCAAACCAACAGGAAAATGGGAAAATCGTCAGCAGAGCAGTTCATCTCTGTCATATACCTTTTCCCCTGGTATTTCTCTTCTCTTTCCCATGCTTCACCCTTTGTTGTACTATCCTAGGGTAATGCATTTAAAATTAATATTTCAATATGTTGAAATTATTTCTTAATTTTAATAGTGTATGTGTATTCTGGAGAAAGTTTATTTTTGTAAGGGGACTATACATGGATATCGGCATTCTTTCTTAAGGCTGCTTTGTAATTAATAGCTCACATGGGACCTGTAAGCCAAGAAATAGCATATCTGCTTTCCCTCTTCTCTGTCTCCTTCCCAGGATTCATTCATTCCAGAAACATGAAATATTGAGCACAGAATTCAGGATGCAATCATACGTTGAGAAGGAAGTACCAAGAGCCAAAGGTGTAGAAGGTGGCAGATTTACCCTTATAATTGGATCTATCTCCCAAACATGAAGACACCCAAGGTAAGTCAAGATTTGCTCCAGATATCAGACATCAGGATGTAGATTTATTCACAAAGTGCAAATGTTTCATTTAGAAACTACTTAAATGAACAGCCTCTTGAATTAATTGTCATATTTTCTTTTTCTTTTCTCATTAAAAATGTTGGGTTGTGGGTGGTTTTTTTGTTTGTTTTTTTTTTTTTTTCCACAAAGAATGAGAATGTTACAATGCATTGTTTTCTGTATTGATACGCAGCAATCAAATAATGGCGAATTAGATGATTTATCATTTCTAGGACATTCAGTGGCAGCTGATACATAGGCTGAATGAAATAGCTCTGAAGGGCAGAGCACATGGTCAGGAAAGACTATCAGCTTTGAGGCCACAAAGCCTTTCAGAAGTGGCTTACTGGAATCTCGTTTCATATTTTATATCAAAATTACCCAGGGGAAAAAAAAAGTAAAGCAACTAAATCAATGGCAAAGCAATTGTTGTATGTGGTTTTCTTTTTCTCCCAGATAACCTACGTCAACACAAAATATTCCTGACCAACGAAGGATCCCTTTTTATTGCCGAAAGAAGGAAGGGTTAGAGAAAATAATGGCACAGCAAACATCGTGGGTAATTCCCAAGGGATGTTTACTTATTCTATATCAACACATAATGTTCCTTACAGACAAAGGAGCCATTTTTGCTGTTTTTGCCAAAGAAGTACTAGAGAACAGAGAAAATTTTATCACACCAGGTCATGAACATGACTGCTGGAAAGAAGTAAAGCTCTGTAGTCCTCCCAAAAGATGACTTTTTAGTATCTATGGAGCATCTTCGTCCCCAAACTCCAGCTGGTTAGCTGCTTAGTTATAGTTGGTGGTTAGCTGGCCAGCAGACCTGATGGAGGTGATGCCTCCCAGGCACACTCCTGCTGGCAAGACTGACAGATGCTTTTGGACCAGCCATCCGTTTGCAAGGGGATGGGGCAGAAGCCTCTCGCTTCACTCTCTTCTCTGTAACCTGAGAGGTCTCTGCAGGTCTCCTTCCAGTCTGCGCCCGAGGCTCCCTGACGCAGGCTGCTGGACCACTCACACAGTACTCTCTTGATACTGCTCTTCTTAGTTCTCCGCAGCATGCCTAGTCATCATTTTATTATTAATTACCGAATGTGTAATGCGAGCAAAGCGTTTGGTAGCTTGCCTTCCCTGGCTGCATGGGCAGCTGCAGAGCAAGGGTGCTGGACTCCCTGGGTGCGGCAGAAATCGTGTGCCACCCTGTCAGTGAGCGCCTGCCCTGTCAGACTGCGCCAGTTTCTGTCTCATCGCTGCCTACGGCACCACAGGGGCCATAGGAGAAAGGTGACTGGAAAATAATGTGACTTCTGCTTTAATTAAATGAAACACTTGTATTCGGTTTTGAAATGTACAGGCATTTCCCCCCCCCCCCCCTCCTGGAATCACAGTTTTCAAAGAAAACTGATTGCCATCACATGCATTAAAAATGGTCTTTAACAGTGACTTTATCAAACATATTGGAATATCTATGTTACGTGCATGAATGTAACATGTTTTACCTTCTCTATCTAATCTAAAAGCTTCTTATTTTCCATACACCCACTTGGGCACACAGCTATTCATTAGATACAAAAATGAACTGCACACCTTAAATTTATTCAGATTATTGTAAAACTCCACCTTGCTACCAGAATTGCCAAGGTAAAAATACCCATCTCTTTTTTAAAATATAGATGGTGATAATATAGAAATGTTTCTACTTCCATAGAGCCTATACTAATACAAGGAGTCAATTCTATTTAAAAATAAATTCACACTTGAACAGTTGCTGTACTCTATACATGTATTTCACGCACACAGAAAAAAAATGTTTAAAAGTTATGTAGCTGTAGTCAAGCATTTAGAAGTTAGAAAATATAACAGTGAAGAAGAATCTTCTGTGCCTAAAGAAACTTTTTTCTCCTCCTTCCTGTGCAAATATTATGATATAGTCTGTAATTATGTGAAAATGTGCTTTTTTTACCACAGGAGTACATCTTGTTTAATCCAAAGAACACCTTTTTCTCTTCAAATTGGTCTACTTCAGCCACCTATGCCATGAATATCTATAATATTATTTACTACCTGCTCTGGCCTAGTTTTCTAGGCAAACAAATCTTATGTTATGGTATGATTTGACCCTCAGACCCCACTGGGAACTTCTGAATGCACTGGGTGGTTTCAACCACATACAACGGAAAAGTGGAGGTTTTAAAGAAGAAAATCTTATCCGAGCTTCAGGACAACCAGGGAAAAAGAAAAGCCAATGCCTCCATCAAAGTAAAGGCTGAAGGTGAACCTTGTTCTGCTACCAGCACTCAGGTGCCCAGACACTTCAGGAAACCTTAACTCACCTGCCCTGCTGCACCAGGGCTACCCTCATAACTACTGCAGCCCTCACCTGACCTCTCTTTTCTGAGCATGTGCTTTTTTTGAAAATAATAATGCTCCAAATGTGTTACCTTACAGGCTGGGATGATGGGGATCACACTCTAAGACCTACATCCAAAAATCTGGTTTTGCTCATTCCCTCTTTTCCTTGGTACTCTCATTGCCCTCAGTCTCTTGCTTCTGTCTGGCTGATGGTGTCTAGGCTCTAGAGTTCTCCCTCACCTTGCATACTCAGTTTGTCATTAGAACTCCCCCTCTCAAGCTGAACATTTGGGCTGTGCTATTTAGGCTTGCAGCCTGGAGATCTGTGGTAAAAATTCTACACACAAGGCATGTCAGGGCAATTTCAGTATTAGGTGATAAAATTCCCCTTCTTTCTGTGTACATAAGTCAGCCCTCAGTCAACATTTCCAACAGCTGCCCGGTTTCTGATACCCTTTAATGTAGCTAAGATGGAGCTGGGTCACAGACCACAGAAATAATGCCTATGCCATTAAAAAAAAAGAGATGTAAAAAATCAGCACACTACACAAGGGTTCATCAGCCATCTCTGCCAAACGCGGATCTTGGACAACATATTGTAATTTTGCTAAAGACTGTCAATACAGATGTTTGCACATTGGTAGGAAATTGATTAAATCCCACTTTTTATTTTAACTTGGCTTCCATTTTCTCTCATAAGACAGAAGTGTAAAAGTAGATGGTGGACAACCTCTGGTGTATTCGTAGTTGCCATGAAATACATATATACACATTATCACATTTATTTTCTTGTATGTGCCTTTACTGTCAGTCCTCATTGCTGCAAATGATTAAATGAAGTAGTAGACAATTAAAAACTACTAAACCTTTCAGTGTGGCACCATCTGTAACACACTGTGGCTACTCTGCTTGTGTCCATGAATATCCAACTCATCAACTAAGAATTACCATGTCCCCATTTTGTAAAGGTCCCAATGTTAATTGTGTCATACAGAGCAGTCACCTTTACTCTCTCTCTCTCTCTCTCTCTCTCTCTTTTTTGAGTCCTGGTTTGAGCATTCATTTTGTATCACCACACACTTAGTGACAACACTTTGCCTTAGCAGAAAATGACTACTGAAGGGCTGCTGCAAGACTGGACATCAAACTAGGGAAGAAACACTACAAAAATTACAGTACCAACCTGCAGTGTACAGCAAAAAACCCCACCCCAATTTGAAGTACAACTCTATGCCTCATAATCATGTTAAGATATTTTGCTTGAGTTCCAGTATGCCAACATTGAAACAGGACATTTTTTTATCTTAAATGACTCAAATACTGGTGACACTGAAATCAGTGGCAAAATTCTCACTTACTCTGACAAAACATGAACATTATCTAAGAAATTTACCTTAGAAAATATGAGTTTTAAACCATAAGATCTGCATTTGTCATGCCTTATGTCAACAAAATTATAAAATAAATTGTTAAAAATGCAAACATTCTGTGGCTTCCAATTTCTTTTTAACACCCAAAATGATAAAATAAATAAATAAATAATTCTGTGACTACAGAAATCTAAGGAAGATCCAACATTTTACAATAAAATTTTAACTTTTCATTGACTTTTTTTTCTGAAATATTATTTCTTGCAGCACAGAGTCTATTGCCTGGTCTTTGGAAGGTGCTTCAACAACAACTGTTTGGATAGAACAAAAGTGCTGAAGACCTCACCCTGCTAAGAGTGGCAGTGAAAGTGTATCTTTGAGATCCCTTCCCCTCCTTACAGGACTGGTACCATTGCTATATATTGTTATGAATGCTTTTAGCACTGCTGTAGTGCTTCTAGGTCTGTACAGACCCAGGGCATTGGGACACTGGAAAGATAAAGAGCTTTCAGGATGACTCATACGTAGGGGAACAGATCTGGGGAAGGAACAAAAAGGACAGAGGGAAAAGACTAGTGGCAGAGTACTCTGAGGGTGGCAATGCAAAGAACAAGGCTATTAATATCAAGAAACACATGTAGGGTGTGGGCTGGAAGACGACAGATCCCAGCATCCCAATCAGCAAGCTCATCCTACTGCTCCCTTAAAGCCTCCTTCCTTATCCAAAGGATGCAGAGCCAAACTACCAACCCACTTATGTTCTCTTTTTGCAGAACTACCTGTAAAGACAGACTTCCACAGGAAACACAAGTTACTTTATTGCTCCTCCACTTGTATGTTCTTGGAGCCTTTTACCTCGGATCCACTATGACAGAATGATTCTGCAGCTGGAAAAGGGGTTTGCATGAAGAGCATCCATTGGTGGGATAGCTTTTCGTGCTCAGTGCTTGCATTCCTGTCACCTCCAAGGGAAGTCATAGAGGACAGAGGGCTGTGGTGAGGAAGTTCAGGAAGGACTAACTTGTTCTCCTGAAATATATTTTGAACGTACTCCTGAAATGGCAGAAATGTGTGTGTTAACATAAGTCCTCCAGAGTAACTGGAGCCTTAAGTAGTTGAGAGGAATCTTGTTTATTGCATTTGAATGTCAAGTTCTGCTATGAGTCCATTAAGCTGAACAGTAAGACTGAGGCTAAACTAGTCCCAGGAAATTTCTTCAGTCATGAAACAGTCCTGAGAAACACAGGGCACTTTTGAATTCCAGGCAAACTTTCATCTAATTTACTAAAGTGCTAAGATTCATCTTGAGGAGGGCCAAACACTAATTTGACAATCCTCTGCATCATATTCCCAAAACCAGAAGTTTAACCCACATAGCATTAGATTAAAATCAGCATTTTAATGCTTACTCTATCTTGGTTTTAGAAGTTCTTTACTCCCACATGTCTGCTGGACAAACAAATTGAATCTGGACTCACTCCTACCTTCACTGCAGTCCTTTCTCCACACTGTTCAGGTGTATTCTGCTCTCATCCATGCACTGCATCACTTCTGCCCTGCTTCTTGTCAGCCCCCACATCTAGACACCCTCCACATCAACTTTGTTCTGGCCTTACCTCTGAATTTTCCAATACTAGAAGTGAAAATATTGGCAGATTCCCCATTTGCTTCCAAGCCTGATGCTAAGGAATGAAGGGCAGTAGAGAAGGGAACCTGATTATTTTTCACATGAGAAACCAAGAATAACAGTGGTGATCTCTTGAAGTGCTGGATCCTCTCTCCTTCCAAATTTTTGGTGCATTGCTTGGGAAAATGATGCCAACTATTCCTGTTTGGCCATAGCTCTGTTCCAGACACAGCAAGTCAACAACAGGTATAGTGTTTGAGCAGTAAAACTCATAATAAAACCCTAAGATATTCACAGCCACATTAAAAATTACAACTGAGAGGAACAACTAAGAAACCTAAGAAGCTATTTACAAAAGAAAGGTAAGTAGCAGACTTTGTGCTTGGCTCCACAGAAATGTTGTTTTGGTTTATTTTGAGGCCTAGGGCTCATAAAAGTTATTTTGTGTTTTTCACCTCTGTCCTGTACACTTTGGGACTTCAGTCCAGCTCAGAGATGACCCTCAGCATGAAGAAGTCAGATAGACTGAAAACAAGATCCAATCATATTACTCAAACTAAGCAATCAATGTGCAATATTGCCAACACAGTCACACAACAATGAGAGGGTTTTTTTGTTTTTCCAGTGTTTTACCTGTCTCCAGTTGATGTAGAAGACAACCACTCATAAAAGATTGAAATTCATCCTGCAGACAGTATTTGTCACTACATATCAAACTGCTAAAATAACTCACTCTCTGTACCACTCAGGAATTAAGCTAATGCTCCTCTTAAGCTTCTCTGAAATTTAGAGCTTTTGCACACAAAGAAAATTATCTACTTTCACAGTATCCACAGAACATTAATCCAATCTATGATATCTGAGGTAAGAAATGGAGCTTTTTTAGTCACAATTTAGAGTATAATTCAAACCATAATAATACTATCTTTTAAATAGCATTAAATATCTTTTACTAAAAACTATCCCATGTTTATGTTTTTTGTATTACAGATGACTGTAACAGTGAGGAACCAATACTATCATGGCTCATCTAAAAACTACACAAAGATGTAAATATTCAGTATGATGTGCAGGGAATTAGTAGTAGCATTAGCAGTAATGGGACTTGCACAGCTAATGCTCCACATAGCTAGCTAACCATGTATCACAAAGTACTTATCAAGAAAACCAAACTTTCAACTCCATTTTAAACTAAAATAGGCTTTAGAGGCTTTCTTTCTCTGAAACAAACCCACAAAGTAGATTTATCTCTGCAAGGCTGAATTTTAGAACTTCACAGTGTTACTGTCATACTAAAAGTAAATAGAATAAGATTCAAACACTATTTATAAAAACAATCCTTACTATGGAATTAAGTCCCTTTGGATCATGCATATCTGTTTTTGCATCATCTCTACACTTACTGAACTTGAGCACTTCACAGTTTTAGTGCATACATGACATTAGTTAGGTAATAAAAAGGCCTACCTGACTTGACAACTGAGATGATACCCTTCATCTTTGCATCTTTGGTGCTAGACCATCAATTTTCTTTTTTCAAGAAATGCTGATGAGCATCTCTGCAGTAAAATCATCTATCAGGGAAGAAAGAAACAAGTTTGAAATGTGAACTTAAACCATTTGCCTTATGCCAACATCCCCCTCATGGCTTAGATATAACTATGACCTACAAGGAAGTAGGAGACAGTGAAGGAGTCAATTCTAAGTGACTATCTTCCCATTTCATATCTCTCAGAGAAAAGGGTCTGACTTCTGCCAGAAATGACTTAAACTTTTCAAGATAATGCCAGCAAGCTTCACTGTAAAGATCTAGGTCATGGGAGGTTCCCTAGCTACAAAGGAATTGATGGATACTGGAAAATGTGCAAGACAGAAAGAACCAAAGCATCACAGGACCATAGAAGGTTCTGATTTGATAAAGTATATTTTATTATTTACTTAGATAATGTTTCAGTTACATTTAAAATTGTATACTGTTCGCCACGTATTAGAAATGAGAGATACTTTCTAGCAATAGATGTTGAACTGCATTTCAGCTTTTCTGTACAATTGCCTTATGTATTTTGTTGTCTTCAACCATTTCCAGTGCAACTGTATGGCCTGTTCCTAAGCTAAGTAGCCAATCATTTTCTTGGTCATTACCACTCAAAACAAGACTTTGAGGTTAGAGTGAAGCCTTGCAGAGAAACTTATCAGACACATCAAATGCTAGGAATTGCTAGCAGAGTAATCGACAACAAACCAGAAAATACGAATATAACCTTGAATAAATCTGTATTTGCCCACAAAATGAATACTGTGTGCAGCTCTGACCTACTCACCTCAAACCCATCCCCCCCAAAAAACCCAACAAAACCACAAAAAGAAACCCAAAAAACAACCACAAAAAGCCCAAACCAAAAAACTCCTAAACAACCAACAAACCAACCAAAATAAAAACAGAAAACAAACAAAAAAAAAAAATCAGAAATGGAAAAGACAACAAGGATGATCAAAGTTATTGAGTAAATTGACCACAAAAGGCAATGTAGGGCAGAAATGAGGTCAAGAGAGCAATGAGTAGCTTGGGGAAGTTGGACAGCAATGAACTGTCCCAACAGCATGCCCCTTTATACAAACAGTAGCAATCTGTGAGAATCATTGCCTAGGGATTTTCTGCCTGAAAGAGCCTTGCTTTCTGCAGGAGACTGGGTGAGCACTTGAAAGAGAGATCCACTGAGGCCACTGAGAAAACAAACCAAACCAAACCCGGTTCAGGAAATCCCCAATGTTAAAAAAGGTGAAGGCTGGGAGAGCACGAAGAAGAAACAAGCACAGATGGTTGCCCAGTTCTTACTCTGACCTCACTGTGCTCTTGTGGCCACTGCTGAAGGCAATCCAAGGCTACATGGCACACAAGGCCTTTGAACCAGCAGTGTGATTAATAGGCCATTACACAGGCAGTTAATCCCCGATTAATGTAATGTTAGCATAATGGCCTTAAAGTGAAGGAGGGCAGGTTTAGAACTGAATAGGTATTAGGAAAAAATTCTTTACTGTGAAGGTGGTGAGGCACTGGAACAGGTTGGCTAGAGAGGTTGCAGATGCCCAATCCCTGAGAGGGTTCAAGACCATGTTGGATGGAACTCTGAGCAACCTGGTCTGGTGAAAGGTTCCCTGCCCATGGCAGCAGGGTTGGAACTACATGATCTTTAAGTTCCCTTCCAACCCAAACCATTCTGAGATTCTATGATTCTGTGTACGCCTTAGAGTATGACATGGATTTTAAATCAGAAGGAGTCTTATAAACTTTTCATATCCAGAAAAACTATATTCAACAAATATTCCATAATCCAAACTAGGCAGGCTATGGATCTTGTTTATTCACCTCTCAGAGAGAAGGCAGAGACAACTTAAAAATCTTAAAGGTAGAGATGTAACATTAAGTCAGTGGAAAAGGACCCCAAATGAATGTGACTCTTCTAAATTTTGTTTCTAAAATTACCCAAAGGTTTTATTGAACAGGCAGTTGCTCAAGATCTGCACGTGTTAGAGAAACAGCAGAATCAGAATCACCTTCCTAACTAACCAAGAAAAATTAAAAACAGTTTTAAAAATATTTTAATATAAATTGATGATAAATACAAGCTGATGGTATTACACCTCTGGTCTGCAACTAAAAGACATTCTGAATCCTTTTTTCAAGGCTGAATGATTTTACAAAGGGAATGTTTACTGGTAAGTATGGTGGCTGAACTGAATGAATGAATGCTTGTTCACCTGATTTGCCATTTTCTACCTTTTCCCCACTGAATACAGATTGTTTTTCCTTGTCTCAGGAAGCATTGGGACCTGTACAAAGAATGAAATCCTCACCCTACTAATTTTAATGGAAATTTTATCATTGACTTGGCACTAAAATTTAATACAGAATTTCTAAGGCTTTGTATAAAAGAAAAAAAAAATTAAAAAGGACCAACTTCTTTTGGTTGTTAAAACTGTCTTGTATGGAAACTCTTCTTTTTTTAAGCTGGAGTAACTTGTCAGGCTTTAGCTTAAGGTGATGGCAGTGCAATTCAGTCTTAAAACATGAGATAAATGTGCATAAAAGGCCATACCAGTATAAGTTTTTTAACTGAGTTAGCTCAGCTTTCTTCTGAAGTAAAACTGTTCAGGTGACCTTACAAACGAACCTGAGAATATCACATGTCCCATTGCTACAGCACATACTGAAAGATGATCAGTAGCTCTGAGTAGAAGAACTCTTCTTTAACTTCAGTGGGAATGAAGAGGGGTTGGGAAAAAAAGACTCATGTATCTTTATGAAATTCTAGTCATGGGTAACTTTCCAGGCAGGACCACAACCCTGGCAACACTCGTTCTCATGTTTTACCTCCTTTGGTTATGCCAGCAGCAGACAGCTAAGTCTCCCATGGCAAAGTGCCGCAGGTGCACATTCCTCGAGTGCCAGCAGCATGAGCTCCCACCAGCTAGTGATGCTTGTTTCACCCTGCTCTAGTCATTAGGGAAATCCTACTGTGGTCCAAGTGTTGCAGACAGTTTCTGTACCTACCATTCTTTCTACACAGGCTTTCCTGCATGACTGTTGCAGGGGTCCATTAGTGGCAGGTGCTGTAAACCATTCCTGCACCAAGGTCACAGTGTGAGACTTGTGAATATGCTGGAAAAGGCCCAAATAACCCAGTGCAACCACTGAGGAAGCGTTTCTCTTAAAATAGAACCTGCTTTGCCCTAATGGTTTTCTCTTCTGCTTTTACACCCTATTCAGTATTACTGCTGCTGCGAATATGTTAATGTATAATAAGCCTCTTCTCTTTCATTATCACTTGAGAGCCCTACTTTCTGTAATACTATAGAAATGATCCTCATCCAAATTTGAGCGGGTTTTGCTGCAAATTACACTAAAAGGGCCTTGGGGCACAGTTCTAGAAACCCTCAAAAACTACTGCACAACTTCTGCCAACAGTAGCAAATAGTTCCCCCCTCCCTCCTCCCCAAACTAACCCCCCATACTTTGCTTACACCAAGAATACAGCTTCAGAAAATGCTGCCACATATTCCAAAGAATGCCCCTCACTCAGGAATTACTGAAAGGGTTTGATTTTCTTCTTTTCAGGGATGTGTGTTAAAAGGGAATCTCATTTCGAACAACCTTGTGCTCCTGAAAGACTGTGAGAGAGAGCAACACTCACTGCAACACAGTAATGGCTGTTTTCCATGACACAGTGGAAACTTTATTACTCATTCTTGCCAGCACAAGCCTTTGACAGTGAAATCAGTGTATCTGTAATAATAATGTACTGAAAAAGGTGACACAATTTGAAAATACTCTACTGGAAAAAGATACATCTCTGGAAACATAATGTAAGCATCTTGGAAGTTCTGTGTCTGTTGAGCAACAGTCACTGAAATATCCCCAGCATGAGTTATCTGAGAGTCTGTGTGTAAGGAAAGATGGATGAGAACAGAGCTGAGCAGGTCAAATTAATTGCACGTCTGGATCTTGGTTCTGAATCCATGTGTCTGAAAACTATGAATGATCTTGTGTGAAGAAAGAAACTGCTGCAAGTTCTTCCTTGGTCAGATGTACAACAGCTCTGCACCTTTCTAGGACCCTCCATGACTTTCTTCTACATTATTTATTGGTAATACATAACAGTTTCTATGATAACTGTATAGGAATGTACATAGTCACCATATCTGTAAGAGACCACTCAAAGCTGATCATAGACTTGCAATACAAGCCTGAGTCTGTCTGTCATTCAGGAAGTCCAACTCCATCTACACATTAATATTTTTTTCTGAGATATCTTTTGCCATCAGAGGTAGTATTTTCCCAGACCTGAAGGTGGAACTCTTGTTCCTTTGATGATCTTTACATGAGTGACATAGCATTCTGCATTGTCATTTTTTCCTTGAGGAGACTTGGACTCCTCTGAAGTCACTGCTGGGTTGCCTGGAAGATCACATTAGCACTGGTAGCACAACTGGACAGTCAGGCATGAACATCGTGTTCACAAGGAAATGTGCCAGGAGCTCTTCAGGTGTTACCTATTAGAACTCATAAAAAATAAAAAATCTTTCCTTTTGGAAATATCATTGTGATCCTGTTTCTTCTTTTGCTGCTGTATAAGTAGACTTCTTGGTCTTTTTCTGGAGTCAACAAGTTCAAAGAAAGGAAACACTGAGTATAACCTTGTGGTTGTACTACCTCCATATTGGACCACACAGAGTCTTTGCCAATGTATTCTCTTTGTAAGCTTGAGCTGCAGTGCATCTTTGAAAAAAAATCTCTATTTTTTAACTGAAAACTTTGTGCTGTTTCAAATAGATTCACAGGCAATGTAATCCTATAGCCAATGAATATAAGCTGTATTTCTAGTCTCATTTTTATTTTAGTTTTGCTTTCAGAATTTTGTCATTATCTGAAAACCAAAACTTCTACTCCTCAAGCATCTCTAACCCAGACATGTACTACTATGCTTATGACAAAGGTACCTCTTCACCCGCATTGGATTATGATTTTAAAATGTCTCACGTTAATGCACATTTCCCACACCTTTCATAACTTTCTTCTGGACTCTTTTCAATACTAAACATCCCTTTGAAGTGTTCATGATCAAACCAAATGCATTATTTTGACAATGGCTTCATAAATTCTATAAAAAGGGGGAATATCTATTCAAATTGTACTTGATGTTCCTCTGGTTTTGCTTCAGAGTGTTAGTTACCAAAAGCTTTTCTCTGAGAGCTCATGTTCAACTGCTTATGTCCAGGTCCTCTTTAGCACTGTCTCATGCCAGACATTTCCCCCCAGATTCCAGGTTTTGAGGCTTTATCTTCAATGTACAACCTCCAATTTGACTGGCTTCAGGGGAGAATTTTTGCAAGTGAGAAGAATTTAGAAAGCAATTCAAAGGAGTTTATTTTAAGTGCCCTTGTCTTTATTTACAGCAAAGAAGTCATTTGGTATTTTCATGTAGGTGATTTCTCATAGCACCAGGCCAAGAGTAACACCAAGACAACCTTATGACAAATCTTCACTTACAATTACTCCTCTTGAGAACTGTCACCTGAATCACTTACTATGAACTACACAGAATTTGCTTTCCACATTGTCTTTGTGAGAATAGCATACTGCTCTACCTCAGGCAGAAGGTATTGCATTAACATTACCACCTTTACCAACCAAACTTAATTTTAAATATGTTTAATTAAATATTTTCTATAAAAATGTGTTGATTGGTATTTAATTATTGACACTTAATGGACTGTATCCCAGCTCAGCAATTCCATGTTTCTGTTCCAAACTGTCAATGCTAAGCTAGCCTACATCATCTTCTTTACTATTTTTAAATATATGTTCAGTGTAACATATTTTTATAGTACTCTGGCATTCCTTAGTACTCCATTGCCGTTCCAGAAGCTGTACTGTGAACAACAGAACTAATGAAGTCATGGAATCTTGTGGATTTGGATCCTTTAGCCCATAAGAACCTTAATTACAATAACTAAAATTTATTCTCCATTAGCCTCATGAAAATCTCATCTAGCAGTCTGAAACTATGTATATGTAAAGTGGATAGCTAATATATATACACTGACTGTCTGGCTGTTTGCTGCTGCCAAGCATGTGTAAGAGCTGAGCTTTTTTGCTTGCTATTCTTTTGCTGAGGAAACAAATTCAGGTTTGTCTCCTCAGTGACATATCAATTTCCACAAAACTTAAAGGACTGTAATGACTTTCTCCAAATTAGACTGGAACTGGCCAAAAGGGCATGGAATGAAAGATGCACAGATAATGTAAGTCTCATTCAGAACATCAAAATCAACATACACTGGAGATCTTAAGTTCGTTCCATTAACACTGCTGAGTTCAGTTAAAAAGTGGTCTAATAGTGACATAACGCAGTTGCTCTACAGATAGTGCCACGTAGCCAGACAGTCCTACACTTCTCTTCAGAGATGGTAAAATGATGAGGAGTGATAGCAGGCTGCCCTCGATGGTTCTGCTCTGGCTGTCCCAGGGGCGGGCATTCCCGGTGGGAGCAGGTGCTCTGCCAGCCTGGGGCTGCGGCGGCGGGGGAGGATCCAGCGGTCAGGGTCAGACACAAACGGGTTACACTCATGCTCAAATTTAGTTTCAAAACGTAGAGTCATAGAATCAGCTGGGTTGCAAGAGACCTCCGAGATCATCGCGTCTAACCCTCGATCCAACACCACTGTGATCACTAGATCATGGCACTCAGTGCCACATCCAGTCTCGTCTTAAAAACCTCCAGGGACGGTGAATCCACCACCTCTCCGGGCAGGCCATTCCAGTGCCAGATTACTCTCCCTGTAAAAATCTCGTCCTAATATCCAACCTAAACACGCCCCGGGGGTGGTGTGAGGCCGTGCCAGGGCAGGGGTAGGCTGGATATGAGGAAGGGGTTGTTCCCCAG